>VZUI01051988.1:0-91216 GCA_013401135.1 Cettia cetti | reverse complement strand
CATCTCACAATGGGATTATGAGTCATACGGGAGGTCCTTGATGGCCCATTAAAGAGAGATAGCTCCCAGAGGGGGTTATCTATGAGTCATGGGCAAGGCATTGATGGGCCATTAACAGAAAATAGCTCAGGGGGTTTGGGAAGAGCACTGCTCCAACAATTGGATTTATCAGTTCGTGAAGATAGTGATAGAATACATTCCACACCATAACCCAGGACAAAGATGATTTGATGGCAGGCTAAGAAACACTAAAATAACGTTGGATTTATGATCAAAGTGTGTGCACACTAGGACACAAAATGTGGTGTGTGTCTGTCCTGTCTCCCTCGGGCTCTGCCCTGCATTGGCAGAAATGTTTGCTCTCACCCAGAACCACACTGGAGCAGAAACTGCTCTGACTTTTAACCATATGAACTGGCAACAGTTGTCTTCTCCACTCTGTAAACTCAGATCCTTGTCTTCCAGCCAAAACAAAGTCTGGGTTTTTTGTTTTTTTTTTTCTCAGTGTCAGATGTGAATCGCAAAGCAGGAACTTTTTTAGCCTTCATAGCTAGATTTTGTACAGAGAGTGCTAAAGCTGCATATGGTACAATCGCTGGAATTATCATGTGTGTGGGCATGTAACAGGCAAAGGAGCACCAGCAAGTCAGTTCTGCAGGGGAAAAGAAAGAGACAGACAAAGCTAGGAGAAAATGGGGCCAAACAATATTAGTTCAGTTGTTCTCTTATAAACACCTCATTACTTGGACTGATTGTGACCATAGAATCAGGTTCAGTTTCTTCACCTCAGGACCCTGAGAAAGCAGATGTAAACCACCTTCATTTCAGGATTTGACCTTAAATCAACCTTTGGCTGTGGAACAGTTTGGTAGAAGTAAAATTATGCAGCTGAAAGTATGTTAGATAGCTACAGGTAGTATGACTGGTATTAAACACAGTATTCCTAAGAAAGAGGAATCTTTCTATGGAAAGAGGAACAGTTACCCTTGGTGAGGCTGCAATTATAAACTTGGTTTTTTTCTGTCATATTTTAAAGAGAAATTTTGCTGCCTTAAAATCCTTTGACATCTACTGAAAAAAGACCTTTTATAAATAAGGCTAAAGATCAGAGACCCTGCTGAACAAGGAATAATAATTTTGCTCCAACCCACCTGGAATTGCAGGGTGACACACCTTTTAAGATATTATGCCCTTATGATTTATTAATAGAAAAAAAATAGATTAAAATTTTACTACACAATGCTGTAATACTTTTGACGTTTTTAGCTATTTTCTTCCACAGTGACATGAGGCATGAGGCACAGTAGCATGCTAGTCTTTCCAGGAGCACATGTACTAAGTGGGTGACAGTCGTATTTGGCATTTTAGTATATTGTGCAAATACATAACATATAACTGCTGTAATTTAATAAAGGTCACATTCTTTATGTTAGAATTAGAGAAGGCAGAGTTAGAATTAGATTGAAACATGCTTTTTCACCTTCTCACACAGGAAACATATTTGAGACTGTACAGGTCTTACTAACAAGAATAATTCTGCTTCTCTTCAGCTGTCCCAGCAACTTCTACAAGCACATCCAACAAGTACTGATGAGGGGGAGCACACAATGACAATTGTAAACAATACCTAGGCACTGGTAGCCTTGTATGTCTTCTATTTATTTTTGGGTATTTCTCTAATATTGGTGTTCTACCTCAAAAATTGGGGAAAGTAGTTATTTTATCTGCAAATATCCACAGAAGTGAAATCTCTGGAAGAGATGTGTTGCCACCAATGGGTTATACTCCTTTGAAAGTGAAGTAATTTGTATGTGTGGCAGAAAATGGAATATGAATTTCACTGTGGATGTTGCAGGGAAAGGGGTGGGGGGAAAGGCTGTGGCTTTTCTCTTAGCACCTCTGTGTTGTGCATATATTTGCAGTGATGTGATATCTTGATGATCTACAGTATTTATGTTGAGATGAGTATCTCCTTGAAATCAGAGCTATTTAGTGGTAGGAATTGCATTGGAAAACACTGGACTGATCAGAGAGGATGAATATACTGGCATTTTTTACTTTTTGATTTAAGTGAAAACAAGTGAATAAGCCCAACTTTTGAGAGACATAGATTTGTATTTATTATTTTCTGTGTTTAGATGGAGTAATTTTCCACATTGGTTGCAAATAATTATCCTAGTTTTAGAACAGAGCACTTGTGCATGTGTGATGGCAGAAGCTGTTTTGGGATGCAGGCGGAATTGCACCCAGTTCAAGTGAGTGTGCATGGCCAGCTTATATTACCCAAAGAGCAATTGCATGCATGCAGCTCACAAAATGAGCTCCAAACCCCCAGTGAGTTCCCCTAAGAGAATAGGCCTGTTAATTCAAGCAGTTTGATGACCTGCCAGGAACTTTGGAGTAAAATCCTGTCTCTGTGAAAATCCAGTGGGAGTCTTGCTATTAACTTGAACAGCTGCAGGATCAGGCAATATATTCCTGAGTAACTTCAGTGTTACACTTAGCTCCTATAGGCCAGTAGTATTGTAAAACTAGGGATATTTATTTTACCCATTTATTAAAAATATACCAGAGTTAGGGTTAAATAAATGCTAAAAGTAAGAATGACCATTGATTAACCAAGGAGAATATTAAAAATAAGTAAAAAATACAGTTGAATCTGGTTTCATGCTGGGAGTACATGAGCAAAGTATTAACTTTTTCTTCTGTCTGCTGCTAAATTTTATGGATATATGGTAAAAGGTTTTGTTTTACCATCTGTGTTGCAAAGGTCTTGGTAGTGTTTAGTTTTCTACTTTTCATAATAAGTAGAAAATTATACTCTTTATCTGTTACAGTTCCTCTGGAAAGTAAAGAAAGACTAAGAAGCTCCATATTTTCATGTTTGCTCTGCAAAGCTTTATTTGAATGCAACAAATTAAATGATGTCTGATATATTTTCTCTGCAGCCTCTGACATATTCAAAGTTGTATTGTGTACCAAAAAAATGCATTTTTATACAAAATAATTATATTCAAATATCCATGACACTGTCAAACCTATAAAATATTTATTCAGCATGTTAAATATTGAGTGTTAAAAATCTTTTTTTTAAAGAGAAAAAATCTTTAATCTGACAAGTAGTTTTGAAAATAATTTAAAAGGTGATTGGGGAGAGTACAGTGGGAATGAATTTTTTGAAACATTACATTCTATCTAGCAGTTTGGCTTACTTTTTATTTAGATTAAGCTTACTTTATTATAAAAGCATTTTTGAGTAACATGAATAGAATATACACTTCAAAGAATCCACAGGTGATTTTTGCTTAGCCAGGCAGAATTCATGTGGGGATTTTTTAAGACAGTGGGCAGTTTATCTTTCTCCCTCAAGTCTGTACTTACAAATAGATATACAGAACTTCATAGGTGCATTGCTTACTGAATCAAAGTTGAAATAGTCCAGGGGTTTTCTCCACTAAGTTCTTTCCAAACTGTGACTTTGCCATTTGCTGAACCTGTTTTGCAGGCTTAAGAGAGTATCTAAAATTGTAAAGGAATTTTTACCAATTCCTGTGCAACATCCTTTAAGCCTTCACTCTTTCCAGGCTCATTCATTATTTCCTTATCTATAACTAGAAAGAGAACTAAAAGAGAGCTCTGGACGAGATGCACAAAGAGTGCAATTTCCAATTTTCATAGTGAAGTGCTTCAGAGTTCCAAATAAAGTCTGGCAGCCTTCATATTTCACTTTTGCTCATTTTGGGGTTGGCTTTTCTTGTTGTTTCATTGTTTTTAAGTTCTATTTTTTTTTCATCAATGTAAATTCAAAAGACAGCTGAAATCCATTGATATTTCTGTCCATCTACCAGGAGAAGGAAAAAACTTTGAATTTGTATTCAGCTCAGCCAAGGGCAAAGGAAGGAAGGAAAAGTGTCACACTACAAAGCAAGGCAATCCATGGGCAGGTATAACCCTGGAAACAGATTAGAATACCTTAGGACTTTCTCTGTCATTCTTTAATCATGGACCTTTGCACCAGCTAAAAATGTGATGAAGTGGCACATGAACTTTTAAGTCTGATATAATTTTTTAGTGCAAGCTGAAGAGACTATATAATTGCCATGAGATTTCAGGTTTTTCCAGGGGAGTCTGCCCAGCTAATCCTGAGAGAAGTGGCTGTAGGTCTTAAAGTTACAGTGTCAACTTAGTTGAAGTAATTTAATTAATGCCTATTCATTAGGGAAACAAAGATCCCCTACAGATCACTATTTGACATTGGATGAATGGTAGCTATTGACATTAATTGGAGGAATTTAATTGATCTCAATTCCCGTGAGTTTTGTGTGGTTGAGTCAAATTTATCTCTAAATTGTAAGTGAACACAATTTTTGAAAAGCTCAAAATTTTGAGAGAAACGTTAAATATTGTTACCAGACTTTTTCTCCCTGAATACCAGAATCCATCAAATTAACTCATTCCAGTCATACTGTCTTGTTCAGTCATTGTCAAACACTTCTTTAGTAAACACTGCACCCATTTCTCTTTTGAAAATTACTGCCTACCAAGGGTTTATACAGAGCATAAAAACATTCTAGGTAAAAACCTTTCTGTTGTGCTTGTTTGATGTCATCAGCCATGCCACCTGGGCTACAGAGTAGGAAAGTGTCCCTCTAAAAAGGGGAGCTATAAAGGAATCCCCTGAGAACCTCCTGTGAGAACAGAGCTATCTGGCTGAAAGGCTGATAATTCTTGGGCAAAGAAAGTAATTATATGTCATTCTTTGAAATGAAACTTTATATCAGTTATACTTCAGTTGTCAGCTTTGTGCCCAAGCAGTTGTAGAGCAAAATCATTTGACACACTTACTGTGTTTCTGCTGGGGTTTCTGAAGTAATCGCCATTGTTTTCCCAAGAGGGAGTTTTGCCACTGTATTTAACAGGAAATGTGAATGTTTTTTATGAAGATGATGAGCATTCAGAGGCCTCATAGCATGGTACTATACAGAAGGAATTGTAGATGATGCTCTTTGTGTGTGTGTGTCCTGCTGCCTTCAGCATCACTTGTATGCCTTTGATCTGACTGAATAACCCCTTCAGAGTTATCCCTGTCCACTTATGAGCTGGCTCTGTGCTGCTCCCTAGAAGTACTTTGTCCTTAACCATCCCCACACTGAAGCTCCAGGTGTTGCAGAGTTGTAACCAGCCACATCTCCTGCAGTTTGCCACAAGTGGAGCCAAAATACATCACCACAAACAAGGCTCTGTGTGCCTATGTAAAAAAGAATGTGTGTTTCACAATGGCAAGGATGATATATTCTCCTTTCTTTTGTTACTGAATCATTTGCTTTAATTTATTTCAAGAGAATAGAGAAGAGGCAGTTTACATCTTGCAATCATCCAGTCTAGGAATTTTGTGATGAAAAGGCTAGAACTTAAAAAAAACAAAAAAAACCAAAAAAACAACCTATGCTGTTATCCTCAGACTTCCAAAGTAATCTGTCAGAGTTTCTGAATTTATATATAAGGCATACGTTAAAAGCAAATTGTGCTATGTTTTATTAAGATTCTAGAAATCACATTTTTAGTGAAATATTAAATTCAAATGACTTCATGTGTAGAAATAATTTTTTCAATGTAGATGTTGAATGAGGGCTCATGGCACTGTGCAGTTATTCTTTCCTTGAGTGTCCCATTTTAGATTCAAATCAGAGGGGGACTTGCAGAAAGGACCTAAATCAGGTAAGACAGGTAGATCCACAGTCGGGAGGAGAAAGGAGGAATATGGAACAGCATGTTCCACACTTCATTTTACTTTGAAACCCAATATTTAGGTCCTGTGGAATGCCAGAATACTCTCTCACCCCGTTAATAGAGTGTAACTCCCTACCAAAATTAGAAATCTAATCAAAGCAAGTTGTAGGACTGCAGTCCTTTACATTATATTTTGGCTGATTTTTTTCCCTGGATTTTGGGAGTTTAACATATCTTAATGCCTAGTTCCATAAGCTAATTCTCCTAAGAGAAAAGAAAATTTTGAAATTCTTGCAGATTATTTTTTAACTGGAGTTTTTAAACTGTCTTTGGAGTTTTCCTTCAATTTTTATTTTCAATGTGAAGAGAGAAAAGGCCTCATTATTGCCATGTCTGTTTAAATAATCTCTCAAAATTTGTTTTACTCTTAAATTCAAGCTCCCTTAGTAAGTGGCAATTGCATTGAAAAAATATTTTTAAATGTACCAAAAAAAGGGAAGAAAATATATTTATACTTGAGGGAATAAATAATTTTCTTGATATCACCGAGTAAATAATTTCTTCAGTGGTCACTGCTGTGGCTTGGATATCAGACTTAATAACTTAGTTCTTTTATTCATTATACTAAATCCTATAAATCCCCAGAGTGATGAAGAAAAGTCTATCAAAAAAAAAAAGGCTGACAAGAATTAATATAAAAATGTCCTTTGTTCTCACAACACTGGACACAATTCCTCATTAAATATATTGGTGGAGAAATAGCAACAGAACTCATCTGCATACCCCAGATAGTTTAATTTTATTCAGTGGATTTAATTGTTGTACCTGCAGACGAAGATAATCTGCTGCATGCCATGTAAACTTTGCAAAGTGGGAAATTCACTTTAAATTGCTTTGCTATTGAATCCAATTTTCATCCTCACTGAGGGAGAAAATATTTTTTGTTATGAATGGATGGTTATATATTTTAACTACTTCACCTTCACCTCTAAGAACAGCCCTAACAAGGGCTTCCTTATTTTCCACTTCTAGCTATTTCTAAGATACCCGTGTGTACCAGGAATTGTTCTGAATAGTGAGAATTGCTGTCACTCTGGGGAATGGGGCTCAAGCATGACAGCCCTTTTCATTTTCAGTCGTGATCAGCAAGCAATGGCCCACATCTCCTCCTAGAACTCAGTAAAGTTCCACAAGGAATGGATTAAGTGCAGCAGCTGGATTCCTTTGAATGCCTGTGTACAATCAGTAGCTTTTTCTCTGTTTCACAGATAGGCTGGTGCACAAGCATTTGTTAATGCTGGGGAAATAGTATTTGGCCAGAAGTGGAGGGGAGGAATGTGTGGCTTCTTTGCCTCTTCTGAAAACATATTTCCCTTGTTATGTGGCAATTTGGTATTTAGCTCTTTCATACCTATTAATATACCAGCCCTGAGGAAGAAACACTGTCTTTCACAGAAATTGCAACATCCTGTTAGAGTCTCTCACATTTATCAGAGTTAGGTATAGCAGGGGACTAGCACGAGAACAAGCACCAGTATGGTCTGTCCTTTGCTCAGTGAGGTTACTGTGGGTGTTGTTTCTACTGTGAACAGAATGAAAGCCCTAAAGTACAGGAAAATGATCTACAGGCACACAAACTGTTAACCTATCATGGGATAAATAATTATTAAAAAGGGAAGCTTGTAGTGGAGGTGGGTAGGGTGAAGTTTTTTGCCCTTTAAGATGTGTTTGATTTAGTCAGGCAAGTGGACCTAATCTGAAAAAAAAACCCTGGAGATGTTGTTTGTTTGGTTTTTTGTTTTTTGGGTTTTTTTTTAATTGAGGGAGGAAAAGAATATATGAATTCTTTTTCTTGCTTGGTTTTTGAAGTAAGCAAATAGGGTTGTACATGTGGCACTCATATTTGTACAGTGTGAACACTAGGAAGTGATTTGTGGAGGTTTATTTTGAGTTTTGGGGAAAATAGAGCTAGAATCTCTTTTACTATGTTATGAATCAGTTTTAGAGATGTATAGATCTGCCTCAGCCATGCCCCATTATGCCCAAATCACAACATTCCTGTGTCTGTAGCATTTTTAGAGGTTGTGTTCTTTCTGTAGCTGCAGCTAATTACATTTTGTTGCAGTATAATTTCAGTTATTGTTTTAAATTACTATTTCATCTCTAAAAGAGATGTTGGCAAACGGCATTGCTGTGCATTATCATTTCTTGGATGCTTTTACAGTTTCTTAGACTGTAGAGTGGAAAAGGAAGGGGCAAAGGAGGAAGGTTGCACTAGACCAAAGCACTCAACCAAGAAGGTTTGGAAAGAGCAGGTCTGATTAAACCTGGTATTCCACCATTTGTGCCTTCCTGTAAGTGTAGCTTGTTATATAAGGAATCAAACAAAACAAAGGGGTTCTGTCAAAGACTTGTAGGGAAAATGAATATGCAGGTTCTAAAACTCTCCAGCTTATTAACTTGCATGCAGGTAATCTAGAGGATTTGTTAAGCTTCACACAAAGAAACGCACATCAAGTACATCATAGCCAGAACCCCCTAGCACAATAGTAATAAATTCAAAATATCATTTCCACCATGAAAACCATCAATTAGTTGCTTTTTTCTTAAGGGATTTTTGGGCCCGAAGTGTGGTTAAAGTTTTCATGTTTAGAATTTCTTCCTGTTGTTTTGATAAGACCTGGATACATAAAATTAAGCCTCTCTTTTCTGCATTAAAGTTTCAGGCTTTTCCCAGTCTGAAACATTATTTGGAGCGTTTTGATTTGAGAGTTGTGGAAACAATTGCTCTACTCCCACACTGTCATTAGCGGTACTTTCCCCCCCCTACTTCCCTCATGATACCCAGAGAATTGAAATTGTGTTGTTCTCTTTAGGTCTCCTGAGCTGAATCCATTTCATGCTGAAATCAGTGGAATTTGGAACAGCTCTTTGTGCTCCTGATATATTCAGGGGGGAATTTTCTTCACATGGGAATTTCTCCTGTGCTTGAGGAGAGCTGCTGCTGTCTATCTTGGGCTGTAACTATCCCCTAGATATGACTTCAGCCATCTGGGAAAGAATTATTTAATTAAAGAGCTAACTGTACCTTAGCACAGAGAAATATAAGTGCGTACATCTAAGAGAGAAATGTAGGCCATACTTTCACAAGGAACACGATTTGGGAAAAAGCTGAAAAAAATTCCTTTGGGCAAATGAATGCCTAATATTTTAGGACTGAGAGAAGAGGTAAAAAAGGAGACTTGGGTGTGGAAAGAATGGACTATTGAAGATCAACAGTACTCTTTATAGACCAAAGATGAGTTTGTTACTGAAATAAATTTTATAGATCTCTTCCTAGGCAACATGGTAAATTTTAGGAAAAGCTCCTTAATGAAGACATATAAATATCTTTTACAGTGAGACTCTAGGAATCAATAGGACCAGCATGTATTTTTCTCATGGTCTAGAAATGCACGTTTATGGATGAAAACAAATTTCATTTTAAAGTACTTATAAAGATAGAAGGCGAATCTACAACAAGATCCCATTGCATCAAATTTAAAATAGAAAAGAAGAAATCCTGTTTCTAATCCATGGCAAGTCTCTATACACTAGTAGATTTTTTTCAAAGTTGTTGGGGTTTTATGTTTGTTTGGTTTTGTGTTTGTTTGCTTTGTTGGTTTGTTTAAGTAACTGCAATTATACATGAGAGAAAAGGAATATACAGAGAAGTATGAGTTTCTAGGTAAGCATGAGCATAAATGGAAAGGATATAGAGTTATGTTACTTTTGCATTTCAAGCTCAAATGATCTATAGTTGGCAATCTGCAAAAAGTAGTACTGTGACTTTTTTTCATATCTTTCTGGTATAAAAATCTTCAGTACTAGAAGTCAACATGACCTTTAGAGTTATGCAAGTCAAATAGCATCCCTTGTTACATCTACACATTATGAAGGTTCTCATTGCTGAATATTATTTTGTTTGTGCCTTTGTATTGTTGAATTCTCTCCAAAATGAAGGGTATTGAAACCTAATATAGCTTTTCAATTTAGGAGGATGTTCAATGCTTACAGAGGGGTTGAGTTACGCTTTATTTACCTTGTCATTCATGAGGCTTCATGTTTATCCAAAGGCTTTGGAATGGAGTGATCTGCTGGGATTCCTTTGCCTTTTTCTCCCTATACCCCCCTCCCCCCATTCATTCAAGTGGGGGTTTTCCACTGTCTCTGAGGAGTACTTGTTTTAAAATATCTGTTCCTACAGCTTTTAGTATAGCATTAAAAAAGAAGAGCCTTAAGACAAAAATACCAACTTTTTTATGCTTGGTGGTTTGTTTTTATATTTTTAACAGGGTAAACTATTGTTCTGCTTTATGGCTTTAAAAATTTTATTTGTTAGTGCATAATGAAGCAGTGGCATCATAGTAAGTTAATTTATGCTGTTGGATTTTGTCCATGTCCTAGTGATGTGAGCATGTATCATGGATTTGGATTTTATTCTGCCTAAAGTTATTGTGTGCATGTGACAATATGAAAGGATTAGTACACTCTCTTTCTTGAGTCTTTATTTCCTTGTGTTGTAGACATGGAAAAAAAGGGTCATGTAAGTGCATTTGTTTTAAGATTATTTACTGCAGTGCCAGCAATATAGATAATGTGTGCAAATAAACGTTGATTTAGCTTATAACTTCTGGGAGATTTGCAGTTACAAAAACTGTAACTGCAAACTGGTGCAGTATGTTCAGGTATTTCTCAGTTCCTTCATAAAGATTTCTCCATATGGAAAAGCTTATTTATTCATGTTTCTTTTCTAAACTACAATCTTTCCATTGCACTATGGCTATGTAGAACTTTCTGAAAAACAAATTCCTTCATAAATTTCTTTGCACCCCAAAACCCTAATATCACAGACTGAATGCCAAACACATAGTAATTTTATTCTTCAATACTTATTTAAGGACTGTGAAATATACATTCACAGTGTTTAATTCAGTGAATAAAGATAAAACTTGATTACTTCATTATTAAATCTATAAACAAATAGAATTTTATTTATTAAAAGAGTAAATTATTTTAGAAATACTTAATATTGCTGTAAGAATGATGATGATTATTATTATACAAACCTATAAAAATACATGGCTTAAACCAGAGAAAGAACAGCCTTAGACTATTTCAAATGTGACAGCTTCCTGACATCTTTTTCATACTGCCAATCTGATGAACTTCAGTTTCTATAAGATTTTTACCAGGCATTTCCACTGAATCTCCTATGTCATTGTTATTAGAAATAGAATTCAAATTCGGGCTCATAACATTCCTAGCAAGAACTAGAACTTATAGTGGGTTGCATTTCAAGAAAAGCAGGAGCAATAGAGAGTACACAGTTGGTGTTCTCATAAAGCCATTCCTAAGAAGACTGGGCTGGCTGTTGTTTGAATAATGAATGGCTCAACCCCTTTCTCTCTGGGCTCTGTATCTGAAAGATTTGTTCTCATTAGCACAACACATACAGTCTTTCTATTTCTTTTCACACTGTGCTGCACTTTTATTATATTTTTGTTTGCTACTGAGATGTGCACCCATCAGTGCATGATCAGGTGTCAGTCATGCTCTGTCATATCCGATTTGTTTTGCTCTCTCTGTGGAACTTTCCCTCTTAATTTCACAGGTGAATTTGACATTCAGGGTCTCTTCCTGTGATGATTATCCAGAGATAATGAATGCTGCTTGTATATGCATGTATCTTCACCTTAATATAAAAAAAGTTTTGACATTCAAAAAATAACACATCAGTCATAGACTTCTAAATATAAATAGATTAATCAGAGACCTTGATTTCTCAATGCTTCATTCAAATTAATTTTGTGAATCTTATTTTCTAAGGAAAGTATAATTACCTATTTGATGTTACACCTTTATGCATTTTCACTATAACTTTGATATCACTACGGTTTTATACAGCGCTAAAAGAATAAAAAAGACAAGGTATTTCAACTGAAAAAAATGGTGTGAGAAAAGGTTGCTAATAGCTGTGAATAATTTCTCTCTTTGGCAATCAGTTGGATATTGCCATATGGAGCTTGAGATGAAAGAATAATTTTACTATTGATTTCAGTGGGGCCTCTTGCCAACTCCTAGAGCAGAGCCAGGGCACGGGACCTGCATCCTCTGAAATGCCTGGTGGAATAAGGCCACAAGAGGATGGGGGGAATAGCATGCCTGAGGTGTTCACAGTATGATAGGAGTGGCTAGGAATAAATCTTCACTGTTTATGTCTTTACAAAGATGAAAGTTAGGAAAAAAGCCATGGGCAAGGTCTAGGTTCCATCCTGGCATGGCACAAAAGCTAAAGGACAGGACAGAGTGCTTCAGAAACTTCCCACTTCCCACATCATGGAGGTGCCTTTCTTAACCATTCAGCAAAACTCATGGGTTGAGGTTAAATACAGTCGATAACTCTGTCTTATGTTGTTGTCTAATTTAAAACTAATTTTGATACTGATCTTTCTTAGCATTCCTAAGGTTTTCATGAATAAATGAAGCAGCAGATAATAGGAAATACTCAAAGGTTTTGAGTGGAGAAATCCACAGGGCAATCTTTCAACTCTCTAAGGCAATTAAAGAATCTCTGTGAATGGCATTTCCCCTGAAATACACCCTGATTTCCAATTGAGTTATATCATGCAATATTTACATCCATTCATTTCCACTAATGTGTAAGAATAGATGTTTTCTTGGTTCCATATCCACAGTGTGGTGAGGTAGGGGGAGGTAAACCACTTAAGTTCTAAGAATATGGTTCATCAAGACTCCACGAATCCCAGCTCAGAATGGAATAAAATAAAATATTCTCAATCTGGACAATCATGCAGTGCCTTTGTATTGCTCTAAGTAGATGACTGTAATATTTTTAACTTATTCACCATTAAAGATCTGGAAATTGAAAATTGGTGTAGTGCTGTGGCACTAACTCATGCCAGCCAAGAGTTAACTCCAAAGGGGGAAATGATCCATGCCTGTCAGGCACATGCTATGTATAAGGCCTAATGTAATTTGGTATGACTCCAATTAAGTGTTGGCTTTAAGGCAAATTCTGGAAACTTGCTGCAATCCTTTCACATTATGAATTAGAAGATTTTCTTAAATGCACACTTAGTGAAAAACAAGATAAACAAAAATAGAACAGTAACAAAGATAATAATCAAAGGCACATGTGAAAATATCAAATAGGCTGAATTTTGCAGGCAGCAGCTACCATCAGTATCTGAAAGGGAAGTCATGGCTGAGCTGGGAAATCCTTTAAAAATTCATAGTGGGAAGTAGCTCAGTGCATGAAGGATTGTCCAAGTGTTCTAGTACAATAGCATAATGTTATTAGACTGCCTATAATTATGCAGGGTTTTTAAGATTTGGTTCCTAAGTGAAAGGAAATCCAGTACTGGCTGCTCAGTAAAGGGGGCAGCTGGCAAAAGGCAAAGTGCTGGAGCTGGAAGCTCAAGTGATAGCTGAGACAAGAGGGTTCTTGGTGGTCATTACAAACTGAGATGTCCTACAAGCCACCCTTCGCAAAATTTGTTCTTTTCCCTTTCCTTGGCTATGAACTGCCAAGAACTCCACTAATCCTGTACCTTCAGATGTGAGGGACGAGTGGGAGAATTTCTCCTGCTATTAGAAGTCACAAGTTCCAGCTTCCATGTCTTGTGAGCTGTCCCCCCATTTATTAAGTGTGATTTCCAGTTGCTTTTCCCTCCTTGCATCATTTGTTTCTCGCAAGGTCTAAACCCACATTGCTTTCTCACTTATCCTTCCTGGGACTATAATCTGCTCGCTTTCTGCCAAAACTCTTTTGCCTCAAGTGGTCAAAAAACATGCAGGTGTACAAAACCAGCAGTGCTGGGTTAGCACTTTGACTCAATCTTAAATGTCTTGTCCAATGTGATTGTCTGTAACTCAGCTGCAGCCCCCTCCCCAAAGTGAGGCCCCTGTCACTCCCCAGCCCAGGGCAGGAGGCAGCCCATCCACCTTGGCCTTGGGCCACAGCTTCCACCTTCCCTCCACAGCCTGCCCCAGTTATCAGGCCTCCTTCTCCAGCTGGAGCCAGGTCTGGGACTTGGCACCAGTGCTGAGCTGAAGGCAGAGCTCAGCATGGTTCAGTGCTGCACTTCAGGGTGTGTCACTCTCACTTGAATTCCACAGATATAATCAGGGATAAGAGACAGTACATCAAATTCAAGTGCCCAACATAAAGGATAAGGTATAGAACATTCTAAAGCATTTTGTATATGTTAGCTCTTCGTTATTTTCAATCAAGGCTGCAAATGAGCTGTGTAAGGAGAGTACATCAGTGGAGATTGCTGTGTGGTTGAAGTGCATGTGAGTACAATTACATACATGCCACTTTCTGTCTGCTGAGTTGTATTTTCCTCTTAGAGGGAAAGCTGGCGGAACACACATTGACAATTTGTTCTTGAATTTTCTGGAAGGTAACCATTGTGACTGCTCAGCCAAAATCAGTATGCAAGTTTCAAAGCATGTACAATTTCCAGCCCTCTTTCCAAGTGTGATTTGCTGTGGTAGTGAACTGTGCATCAAATTCCTGTCAAAGCATTCTAAATAGCCTTTCTAAAATACTTCTAGAAATGTAATTGGAATGTTAATTGTAATAAGTTGAGCTCTGTGACATTCTCATAAATCTGGGTAAAGTGCAGCAACTCCACATTTATACTACTCTAGTGAAAAACACCAGCACGGGGTCTAATGAAAAACATCAAGGCAAGGTCTTAAAACATAAATGGTTTCCAATTTCTTTGCAAACTAGATTTGTATCTGAAGTTTCATTGATTTGAATTGAAAACTAGCTTCATATTGCTCTCTCTAATCCATACAGTTAAATTTATCCCTGGGGGGATTAGGGTGTAGTGGATCTCCTGGATAGTGATCTCAAACAAAATTTCACCCATATAAAAGGCCAAATTCTCTTGTTGCAAGTAGGTTAAATTCCAAATAAAGTCATATATCTCAGAATCACTACTAGCTTAGGTATAAAATTGTTTGCACAATTGTTTGTGTGCTCTAAATTAAAGAGTAGTTGGTAAGAAAATTGATTTTTTTGACTAAACTCCAAAAGCCTATAGGAGCACATAATTACTTTGGGCTGGATCATTCTCTCCTGAAGAAAGCTTCAAATAATAGTGCCTTCTCAGCAGGTACTTTCAGGGAGGAGAGTCAGAATTTGTCTGCTGTCAAATGGGTCAATAGAGCCAATCCTATGAACACCCCCAATTTTTTCCACTGAGTTCTGTTAGCACGGGGAATGATCCCAAGGTCTCCTGTCTCCTTTTAAGGTGGATTTTTGTATTTGAAAGTGACTTCACATACAAGTCCCAAACTAGCAAATTCTTTGCAATCTTCCCAGATATAGGAAGAAAAAGTGTGTTTCCAGGGTTACCCTGGCACAGCACCCCAGAGGCGGCTGTGCAGCTCCTCTGGCCAGAAGGGTGTGCTGGGTTTGCATCTGCAGGGGCACAGCTGTCCCCAGCCCCTCTGCTGGAGGGACCAGCTCTCCACATCAACACACTCCAATAATTATGGCTGAGGGGCAAATATTCAGCCAGTATTAAAAAAGCTCTATTTACTTCTGTTACACAACAGCAGTTACTGTTGGAACTTTATAGACTTGATAATTTTGTATCATTAAAAAGGAAAATTTGATTTGACTCCTGAAACTTTTTACAGGTTCATAACTGCAGCAAGATAATGGATATAACTAATTCTCTGAAATGAAGTAGAAACAGTAATAACACTAATGTATTGCTCTGATTTTTTTAATGTTAATTATATCAATGAATTATTATGAGGTTAAAATATTTAAATAGAGCAGCTTGCACTTTTTTGTATTTGCTGCATTTGTGCATGATGTAACCTGATAAATATTTGTACAAACAGACTTTGTCTTTTCCAGGGAATATAAAGATATTGCAAGTAATGTATGCTGGAAGAGAAACTGTCTGACACCCAAACAGTTTGAGTTTCAAGCATTTAATTAAGGATCTGCTACCCTATATTCAGAAAGATGCAAAATCCAATTAAAAACTCTATTCAGTTGAACATTTAGCCTGAAATTTGGGAAATACAAATGATTACCTTTCATCTTCAATGGATTTTGCTAGGTTTTAGTCATATTTCTGAGTCTTGGTGCCTCAATCTAACATCTGCAAAATGGAAATAATTTGTCTGGGACAGATTACTGGGGAATTCACATTAATTAATTTATCTGTAATGTTTAGAATTAAAGCAATAAGGTGTTATAGAAATACCTGTGAGAGATTGATTAAACAGATGTCAAAAAGATCCAATTTGAAGTATTAGTAAAACTATGTTTTATTTATTGATGATATTTCACTTTTGTTAGGTACTGCAATAACACCTTGGATAATAGAGTCCCCAGAGGATGTAAGGCTTGCACAAATACAGTTTTGAAGAGAATTATTTGTTTATTCAGGAAAATATAGCCATTGAAACAGCAGCACATAGTATAAATCTCATTAAAAGTTAAAAAATTCTCTGAGTATATTCCATGTGTATCAGTGCAACTGTCCAGGGAGCAAGCTGGAGATTCTGGCAGTGTTCAAACAATGTTCCCTCCCATCTCAGTGCCTTCTGGCAAACTGAGGGGAGAACAGTCTTCTCTTTTCCATCCAGAAATTATCTGCTGCTTTCCCTGGAGTTGGTCACTCAGTGCCAGTGGACATCTGGCCTACTCTGTTCTGTACGTAGATGGCAGAAGTGCATAGTGCTCTATTTCTAGAATTTTCCTTGTCGTTGACACTTCATTTGCAGTAATATAATTTAATATTAAGTACTGTAGAGAAAGATGCCTCAGTGGCTGTGTGCAACAAAATGCACAGCCGGTTTTCAAACTGCTTTCCTTTTTCTACTCGAAACGTCAGGATGCAGCGAATATCCTCTGCGAGCATAGCCATATGTTTCCCCTCTGCACCCATGTCAGGACCCATATGCTTGCCTATGTTTGTTTTCTCTGCATGTTGTAGGGTTTTTCTGTGGCCTTGTCTCTTTATTTGTCTGAAAATATCTTAGCTTCCGCTTTGAGCTGAAATTTGTGTAAGGAAACAATTATTTTCTTATTAAATGTACATTAAACCTGCTGGAAAATTATCAAGCTTTTTTAAAGAGCCAGGATAGCATTTTAGTTCAGCAAATTCTGCTTTGCTTAAAAGAAACCAAATGAATTCTTCCCTCACTAAGAATTTTAAGGTTCAGGAAGATGTGTTGCAGTGATGCTTTAGTGCTTAACAGCTTGTGCACTGATAAAGAACCTTTAGCAGGCAAAAAGTTAAACAGTTAGACAGTTAAAAAGATAAACTGCTGATTAGAAACCTAAATGACATGGAGCTTCAGTCAGAAGCTGAAGCAGATAGTTAAAATGTTGGATATCCAGGTGTTTTGAAAGTGTTATCAAACTAGCTGGGAATTGGATCTATTATAGATGGGTTTGCTATAACTGCTCTTGCACTGTACCTTTTTTTCAGATTTATGAAGGTGCAAAATTGAAATGATGCCAAGTATCTACTATAGGAGTAGTATCACAACTTTTCTGACTAGTGCAAATAAATTCCTTGGAACCTATATAAGTAAATGGGACTGTTGTGTTAGAAAAGTCTGGAATCCAGCACTGTCTCTCATGGACTGAGCAAACCAGCCTGCAAACTCTAAGTCACTCCAGTTAGTAAATACTGCTTTGTGGGCAAGAGTATAAGTTTATATACTTTTATGTGAAGTTATACCAAATTTATCCACTTTTGCATACTTCTAGGAGACAAAATAAGTCAGTTTATCAGCTTGCAAAATTAAAAAACACATTACAGAATGAAACCATGCAAGCAAATGAGCATATGTTGTGTGACCTTAGTTGAGAATTGAACTGTGGGAAGAAAATTCCTAAGTATCTCACTCCTGATTCATCATTTTTTTTTCTATTGCTGTATAACATCTCCTGGTATCAATACCTTTTATTAGATTAATTGCTCTAAAACTGTACCCTTCCCAAACAGACTATTTACTTATCTGTACAAACTAGTGATGCTAAGTGTATTGTTCTCATTAGAGTTACATCAGTCACTGCTGGTACATCCATCCTATGCACTCTGTATTCCTCTTGTTATCCCAAAAGGGTAAAATGGTTTATCCTGAGATACCACAGCAACAGGGGAAGGAGTAAAGCCAACCACACTCAATCATTAATGTTCTTTTCCCTTTCTTTATAATATCTCTTGGAACAATAAATTTCCACCTAATGATTGAAAATGCAAATCTTTTATTGTTATTATTCAGACGGTAATTCTGATTTTCCTAATATATTAAAATCAGGCTTTTTAGAAAAGGATAAAAACTTTTTTCTCATTTGTCCTGGGCTTTTTTCAAGTTTCTGGTAGGGAAATGGAATTTATTTACAAAAAAAAAAAAAAATCAAAGTCATGATCTCAAGGCAAAAGTGATTTAAGGAAAATAGCAGAGAAAAGGAATTTATTGGCCTGTGAACCAATTAAATGATGAACAGAGTAAGGATATGAAAAAAATCAATCCTATTAATCTTGTTAAAGGAGTTCGTAAAGTCAAAATATTTTTAAATGCTAGCTGTCATAGAATGGGTGCAAAATTAGCATTGGTTGTTCGTAATCCTCCCAAGAACTCAATGTTATTCTTGTTATTGGACTTTTATTCCCCTCAAAATTTGTTCATTAAGACAACTTGTAAATCAACACAGTTTGATTTCAGCAACTAAACTACAAAATACAGCAACAAGAATATTTTTCCTCTGTTATTCTTTCTTTCATTTTCTTTGACTCTTTAAAATTGCATCTTTAAAAGGTGTTATTGTCTCAAGACTGGGGCTCACAGTAAACAGCATAAACAGAAAGGTAAAAGAAGGCTTGTGTGTGAAGGCAGAAACTGCTGATGAGAGATCTTCCTGGGAAACAAAAGGCTTGAACACCTCTTAAGCAGCAGTGAAATTGTCTTTTTGCAGCTGTGGGGTATTTTTGCACACTTTGGTGTAACTGTTCTGCAGCCATCATGTGTGCTTCAGCAGATGGCCTTCTCTGCATTGTTAGCATTTACACAGCTTATTTCTGGGATAACAAATAGAAACTCACTCTGAGCTGGTGACAAACCTGCAACTAAGGCTATGCAAATAACTGACAATCAGTTGGACAGGCTAATAATACCTATAATAATATAAATATAATTTCCAATCAAGGAAAAGAGCTCGTGTCCTTGATGCCGAAACAGTAATTTGGGAGTTGAATTGATAATTCTGCTTTAAAAGAAAAAAAAAAAAAACACAAACCACAAACAAAGGGGAATATTTTGTCTTGTTCTCAAAAACAAATCAAAATAAATGATTCTCAAAACCTGCTAGAAGAGAATGAGGAGGAGTAGTGTTCACATTTTACATACCCAATGTCATTTACACATACAAAACACAGCACTCAGGTTCAGTTCTCATTTCTCAAAAGAATATCTTGTTCACTGCTACTGTTCCAGCTGCTCTTGGTCAGTCTTCTGTGGATTCTCTGCCTGCTTTTGGAAGTAATAACCATGTCTCAGAAGATCTCGAAGTTTTGTAACCTGTGTTGCAAGTGAATGTCTTAGGGAATAAAGCTCTTTCCTTGCTCAGTTTCTGCCTGGAGAGTGTCAGAGAGAGAAAGGCTCAAAATGCCTCAGGGGAGGGGTGGCCTTGATGTCGAACTTGCTTTGCTCCCGCATTTCTTTTGGACTGTCAGTTAAAGGGAGATTTTGAAAAACGCTCTATTTTTCCTCCTTCAGTTTTGCCCCTTTTGATAAAAAAAGTAGTCAGGCGTAACTAAAGTTCTTAATTTTACCCAGAAGTTCATTAAAATTTGTCTAGATTTATCTCTGATTTATCATATACTTCCATTTAATTAGAAGTTTTCTGTGCAACGAATATTTCCAAGTAATAGCATTGATAGAGTTATTTTGTTATTTTTAATAAACCATAAGCCAAGCAATAAAATAATTTAAGCAGCTGTGAAGTAGGAAACCTTTCATCACAAGGCCATTTTTATCATATTCAGCCCAAAGTAATTATAACCTTTGGATATTGTCTCATGACTGGTGAAGTAAATTGCTGAGAACAGCAGTAAAAAATACAAAATAAAATACCCCCCGTCCTCCAGCCTGTCATCTCCAATGCTTTCTCTTCACACAAAATAGATACTGCTATTCTGAGAATTTGTAATTTTCAGCTGAAAAGATTTTGTGGACTTTCCGCATGACATTAGACAATTTTTAATGTTGCTCACCTCTAATATAAGTAAAACATTTACCAGGTAGTTTTTCATGGACCAAAACACAGAGCAGTATGAGAAAAAAATTGCTATTGTTTAAAGGGAACAGAAATTCATTGAATGACTTATTGTTATTATTCTGAGAAATACTGAGGTAATAATGCAGTCCAGTTAAGTATGACAATACTCCAAAGAATGATGCTTAAGGTACAAGGAAACACTTGTTGGATTTTGTCATTCCTCTTTCATTTAAGTGTCTAGAATTGGTGCCTGGTACTCTCCAGTGCAAATGAACAGCAAAAGAAGACCAAATTTTACCGCATAAAATATTTCAAGGAGCACTGGCTCCTCATGCTGCTGAGAGCTTCCTCTGGTGGCTCCTAAAGTGTTGTAGATGATGTGGGTGCTTTGAAGTAATTTCCAGATTGTGGCTTGTGAAAAGGAACAAGATTTGGCTTGGGGTGGGTGGGTAGGAATAACAGAAGGATGAATTTTTTAGACAGCCCTGAGGAGGTAAAAATGAAGACAGGACTGTCCCTTTTGTTTGTGGACTTTGGTGAGTGTGAAGCAGCCATGACATCATTTCTTCAGGTCACCATCAGGGAACCTCGAGTAAATCCATCAAGATAACTGGGATCACCTGGAATGAATTCAAGAACCAAACTCAGGAAATCTGGCCCTTTGTGTCAGGAAATGGGCTTCCCAGTCAACCTCTCCTGGGATTTCTCAGGGTAGAGAGAGTTTGAAAGTAACTTCCA
This sequence comes from Cettia cetti, assembly GCA_013401135.1. Lineage (NCBI taxonomy): Eukaryota > Metazoa > Chordata > Aves > Passeriformes > Sylviidae > Cettia > Cettia cetti. The sequence continues at coordinate 70,416 of VZUI01051988.1, read as the reverse complement.
ATTTTTTGCTTTTTCTTTTTCATGATGTTACTTATCTGCTGTTTTATGCAAATTATGGTTGGGGTATCCAGGTTGGGGTATCCAAATCCTGCTCAGATGTTGATTAGTGGTTATTTTAATGAATGTTACGTTAACTAAAATGAATGTAGCCATCAGGGAGGCAAACTAGAGGAGACAGATGTCTATCAGCACTGACAGTTAAATATAAAGGACCTGCTGCCAAAACCCCTGAGCTGAACCTTGTATTGGTTTATTGAGTTCAATCCAGCAGATACAAAGCATGACTAGTACAGGTCTCCAAGATAAAATCCTCAGTAGTGCAGATGGTGGTTACTCCAAAGGAAAAGGTTTCCCTTTTAAACTTTGTTTCCATCAGAGAACCTAGCATTGCATGAAGAGCTGTCATCAGCTCTGCCCTAAGGGCTGGGGGCGGTCCAGGCGACCTTCAGCACAAACACAATGGTACAAAGCTGTGCTGCTGCACTGATGGATGAAGTGGATTGGATAAAAGCTGCAGTTGTGGCCTAAGGGTTTTTCAAGCCCTTGTCATTATTCTTCAGAAATACACGCAGCACCTGACTAAGGGCAGATCAGACCTTGTGACTACATTATATGTTAATTGCATTTTTTTAAATTTTGTTGTCATAATTCTTCTTCAAAGGTATGCTTACTTCCTGTGTTTACATTTGAAAATTTATGCAGATCATTATCTTTTTAAATTTAATTTACCTTTGTTCCCTAGGACTTTTAGGATTTCTTGGTCGCAGTCTAGAATATTTTGTCTGGAAAAAATCTAATTGAAAGGAATAACCTTTCAAAACATGTTCAGATACTCTAATTTGGCTTGTTTGCCTCTTCCCTTATTTTTTCTATGGCAATTGTAAAGCTAAGCTGTCCTTGGTCTTGTTGGCCTTTCCTATTTTTTCAGTCTGTACTGAAGCCAAATGCTGTGATGTGTTTAGCATATTAATAGATATACAAGCAAAATCAATCCTGCAAAAAAAACTTTATGGGACTTCTGTGGCCTTTGCTTACCTAAGTTGGTGTCATATGTTGTTCTGTGTAAAGTTCATCTATATTTATATAAATGTGCTCAAACAGGGTCCTTTGGTTTTCTATTTTTCTGAGTAACAAGAGGATCACATGCTATGTCAGGGAGACTGTTGCTATTCATGAGTGAATTCCGCTTGGAATTGATGAAATTTCTAATCAATCTTTGGCTGTGGTATCTCTCTTAAAAAAGCAAAGAAATTGTAGATTTAAAAATGCGGCTTCAGTGACATTTATTTCATAGAGCAGCTGCAATTCTTTCCCTGTTCAGACCTTCCTAGTTCTTACATCTCATATTTCCAGTTATTTAGGAGGAAATACAATTTGTAGTTACATGTCAGCTGTTACATCATCCTTCTTAGGATCATGTGCATTTCAGTGATAGGAAAAATTATGGTAACAATAAAGGATTGTTAAAAATTAAATTTTACTTTTACTGCAATGGCCATGACACTAATTTCTGTGGTTACAGCAGATTAACTGTATGATGGATGTGCTCAAAAAACAGCTCCTAAATTAATTATAAATTGACAGAATAGCCTCAAATGTTAAGCTTCAGCAGCAGAAATATTTCACATTTTTGTATAATTATATGGTTTATACTGCAGAGGGAGGCAGCTTTGCAAAATTAGAGAGGCTTTGTTTGAAATTAATCACAAAATAGCAGGAAGCAATATTTGTGGTGTTTTTCTCCTCTCACCTTCCTCTGGCTGCCTCCCTCCCCAGCTTGAGTTTAAGAACATAAGCCCTAAAGTGCTACTCTGATGTGGAAGGATTAGAATGTCTAAATCATATTTGTCTACCTTTAGCCAAAAATGTTTATAAATGAATGCCCTAAAAATGTTCCTGGTGCTGTGGGGACAGAAGGAATGCCTTTGGAGGAGTTTTCCAAGGATTGGTGTGTAGATTGCCGTTGAATTGACTTGGAACAATATCGACAATGGTCTATTCCCAACAGTACTTTGTAGCATGAGCAGAAATCCCTAAGCAGAGCAGGTTACTACAGGCAGTAGTTATAAAATACTGACATGGAAGGACTGAACTTTGGGAAGAGACTGAAACTGCTTCACCTCTGTTCCTGATGAACTAATTGTAAATTAAAATATAGAAACTACCAGTTTGAAATTATGGCATTTGGTCCTGGTGGGAATTTCATAATAGCTCTGTGACGAAGAAAATTCTCCAGAAAGCCATTGTTGCCACAGTTCTTTTTGTATTCAGAGACTGGACTTGAAACCCAGAACTTTTAAACTGTTTTCCAGATGTTTTCCAACACATAGCTAAATCCTTTCTGCTATCCAGTGTCAGGATTTTACACTTTATTCAGCCTAAAATACAACTATATTCCTGACCAGGGCTCACTAGCAGACTTCTAAAATGGGATTACTGTAATAGTCCAAGAATCAATTGAAAATTTAGAAACATTCTATTTTTTTCAAAAAAAGATTTTTGCAAGCAACTGAAGTAATTATTTTCTGGCCGTACAAATTGTTCACTTACTTATTTTTGAAGAAGCTACTCAATTAAATATCAGTTTCATGTTCCGCAAATCTCGGCCTAAGCATGGCATAGGAAATAAATAAACACCCGAATTGCAGCCTATTTAATTTGTTGTCTTTATTCTCCCACTTATAAAAACAAGTTCTAGACTTGTTTCATCTTCTACCTCAAGTGTCACCAAGCAATGTTGGTAAAGTATTGTGCTGCCATTCCTATGATTTCTTCTCAGCAGTACTGAGGTCTCCGAGTGCTGCTCCCCTCATTGGCATTGTACCATCTGAAGACTGAGTACTGCTAAGTGTGTGATCACTGAAGTGTTGAATCTTGAAAACTGAGATTTTTCAGGGCAAAATAGATTTGACTCAACAGCACTGTAGAGAATCTTGTGAAGAGTGGGAGGTCTCTCAAATGTAATGATGAGAAAAATATTTTCCTACAGTGTTGATGCTCATGAAAGATAATGGAGCCAGAGGGGTAAACCATAGAAGTAGACTGGCTTTTGTTTCTGGAAAAATGATGTTAAAACACATGAATAAAGGTATTGGCTGTTTGGAAATAAAGCTTACTTCTTTTTTTTAACTTTCATTAAAATTTTTATAGCAACTACACAGAACAAAAGAATTCCATGTTTGGGTTTTCAAAAAGAATCAAAAATCTGTCATGGATAAACACACAGAAGAGAACACAGGTAGACCAGGAGCTTAAAGTATTTTGATAAATACGTAAATTATGCAGCAATAGAAAGATCAAAGCAGCAGTAAACCCTTATTGTCTCATAGATCTGCAATTTAAGAGAGAGCTCATTCCAGTAGTGGGAGAGCTGCAGGATATGAAAATGACCAGATCCAGTACTCACCATTTACTGCTAGGAAAGGAATAAGTGGTGTATTGTCTTCTCATGATGTTTTTCCAGATGACTGACATGGGCTGCAGTCTCTGCACTCAGCTCCCTTTGCCCTCTCAGCTGGATGGCACTAAAGAAGTGGTACCTTTTTAGCCTTTTTCCAGCTTCTACTCCAGCACACTTTCCCTTCTTGGCTAAGTGAAAGGTTTCTGTGTGTACTGGAGCCTTCCCTCTCAACCTTTCCAAAGCCTTTAACATACAAGAGATGGAAATGAGCAACAGTAACGTGACAGCACCACACAGTGACCCACCCCAAAAGCCCAGCCTCAGGTGCAGAATGATGGTTTGGGGCATGAGATGCCAGCTCACTGCCATGGCCTTACTCTAATGCCAGTGCTAAAGATAGTGCTTAAGTGGCTTTATGATTAAAGACTTAATACCCTGTGTTCCCTCTCTGTAATGGGGACCAAATCCCAGAGTGCTGATTTGTGTGACTCAATGAATCAGCGTGAGGTTAAAGATTATTAATGTTTATTTTCATTTTATGCCACTTTCCACTCTGTTTGTCTCTATTACTCATAGCTTCATTTCTCTCGAGAGGGACTGTAACTGGCAGCCAGGGATGTATATGGAGCATCCCTGGAAAAAAAACAATGCTTACAGAAATGCACACCTAATTTAGCAAATATCATATGAATAATGGTAGCAATTTTATCTAAGGCATGAGACCATACTGCAACATACAGATATAAGTCTCTGCAAGAAACTTCCTAGATTTTTCTCCTATGATACTTCAGTGGGTTTTAGTGAGAATCCTAAAATACTTCTGAAGTGTTAGTATGTCTGCTCCTTCCCATCCTTCACACTGATGTAGCTCAAACCCGAGGTACATGGATGGTACAATTTAGGAAATTGTTTTTATCTTTGAAATCATTGAGGAGCTTAAGTGGAGCATCACAGGTTAGGGTCTAACACTCACAAATATATATATTGTTGTAGTGTTAAATAATTCTAGATCACCTTGCCTACCATTTTCTGGTAGGCAACATTAATAATGTAAAATTTGAAAGACAACTACTGTACTTGAATGCAATGCTGTTGGTCCTGTTTAACTGGTAGTAACCTTAGGCTGAGAAATTTTTAGAATCCTAAGATATTTGTACAAATTTTGCCTCCCCTCAGCGTATCCTTACTCTAACTTGGCTGGGCCTTTTTTTTTTTTCCTTCTGAAATATATCTGTTTCTTCAAGTCCCAAGTCAGTGAATCTTTCTATTCTGTTTTGCACGGGCCAAAATGTGCAGTTAGTGATTAGTGGTTGTTTTCTTGTGACTTGTGATTTGTTTGGCCAGCTGACCTTTAATGCATCTCTATATTACATAGTGTATATTACAGCTATTATTATGAGCAAGCATTTACATAAGCTGTAAACTTACAAGGCTTTTTAGGTGGGTAAAACATGTTCTCTGCCTCAAGACAATTGGGATCTGCATTAGGCAAGACAAAGGCTGAGGCCCAGGAGAAGTATTTGGAAAATGCAAAGAGTGTATTATGAAAATTTAAGAGGCACTGAAGGGAAGAAGAGTCCTGGCTCTAATGGCTTGGTACAGGCTAAGAATTCTAATCTAAACTTAGGCAAAATATTTGAAGATAATAAAAAATTCTGACAAAACTTAGGCAAAATATTTGAAGATAATAAAAAGTCTCAGGAAAATATAAGAAATATAAGAATTAGTGTGGGAGAAAAGCTGTGCAGAAAGCTCAGGTAGACTGAAATCAAAAGCATTTGTGCAATGGAAAAGGCTCATGCACAAAGCTTTATAAAACAGGAAGCTGGGACCTTGTCTTCTTTCTGGTTTCCAAGCCATGTGAGGTAGGTTTTGGCTGGAGCCTCTGGTGTGTAAGTAGCGAAATGAAGAGTGGGTTCAGTTCTCAACTTCTCTTTCAGCCCAATTAACTTAGCTTCATTGGGGATTTTTCATAAAGCAAAATATCTAGCATTGGTACTCATAGAGATCTTTCCCAAAGTAAACTGTTCTGTGAGTCTGTGATTCTCTGAAGTACAACTGCTAACATTGCTTAATGTGTGCTTCATGTATCCTTATTATTCACCAATTCTACAGTATTTACTGAAAATAAAATCAGGATTTTTAGAGAGAAGTGATGGAACTTAAGTGCTGCAAACACCACACAACAGCCTGTGTTAGGATCATACTACTGTGATGAAATTTACCTTTACATCCTCGCTTTCCAAACTAATCATCTATGATGCCACAAACTCCAACTTTTACTACCTTATATCTGTGTTATAGATATCTGTAAATTATAACATTAAATGAGGGCATCTTGCTAGCAAATCTAAGCAAAGGGAGCCATCTCCACCCACCTTTAAAATATTTACATAATTTTCTTTCTGTTGCTTTTTTTGTAAAGCTACAATGTAAAAGCCTCAGCTGAACCCAGCTGCAGTCATGTCCCTGCCACATAGGTTCTGGACAAGACAGCCTTCCAAAAAGTTATGATTTGTGCTAGATTAAGCAGACTGAATAGAAAACATAAGCAACGATGTGAAAGAAGAAATGTTATCTTGCTTTGTGAGTGGGAAGAGAAACACAAACACATCTGAGGTTCTAGTGTGGACAGGATTTCACCTTAGCTCTGGGAGTAGCTTGAAGGGCTTTAAACTGCCTCTGACTGCATCCCGTAACACTGGCAGGGCTTAACTCATTAATTCTGCCCAGAGAGGTGCTGTAAAACAGATTTGCTGTGTTGGACACAGGAGCCAGAATTTACTGCACACTTGATGTGAACATTCTAGTTTAAGACTCTGCACCGCTCCATTGATGAGCTGCTTAGACGTGCTCAGAAATGTATAAATAAATCTATGACAGGGCTATGACTCCTCAGATTCCTCAATGTCTTCTTCGTGGACAAACACATCTGTTTGATACTCTCGCTGCTGAGTTTCCATTTTGTATTTTTCTGCTGATAATACTTTTTGCCATCTACCAAACTCATGCAGAAAGGGGTAACAGAATAACAAATTACATGGTGTTATTGCACTGGAAACGGAAAATAAAAGATATGCAAGATAAAAAAAGCCTAAATTCAAAATCAGAAATATATGTTCATCTTATCCATCTGCTCTCTATCTCTCTCTACAAGCTGAATAATCTTTTTTTTATTATTTATTTATTTGAAAGCCAGATGATCTGGCTTGCATTTTGCTTATTAGGCTGGTCTTTTAGTGCTCATAGGTCTCTCTCCTTCTGTTTTTACCTGCTTCCTTGCCTGCCTGCTTCTTTGTCTGAATAGTGTTGTATCCATTTCCTACGCCAATTTATCTGTACCGTGAAAGACCTGTTTTGCTCTTTTAAATGCATTTTTTATGCCTTTTGTGTCGTTGAAAGGCGGCTGCTGTGCGGGCAGGGGGCTCGGAGCCGGCGGAGCTGCCATCAGCAGCTCACTGTAGGTGGCACCAGCAGACACCGCAAATGCTCCGAGCGCCGCCAGCCCGACTGGGCACAGCCCGGACCGCAGCGCCCCAGGACACCCACTGCAAATTCCAGGCGGGCCAGCACCCACCTGTGTCTCTCAGCATGGTCCGTGACACCTACAGAACACCAGCTAAAAATGTTCTGGAAGTTGTGATAAGCGCTCCATGCATCAGCCACACTCTTATTTTTACTGTAAGGTAGCTAATTTTTTTTCCTGCTTGTATGACACCCATATTTTATCATTCAATTTGACTCTTGTAATATACTCACACATAATGCTTTAGTCTTTTAACACTGCATCATCTCTTCTGAACTTCCTTCTTGAGAATATCAGATTCCATGCAGGGGAAGGGAAAAGAAATTATCTACAAGATAACCATAAGGATAAGCTAGGAATGGATATCAACTGAAAGCCCAATCCTTTCTTTTTCATATTCTGCAATTTTCCTTCACTTAAAACTAAGAGTGGATTGTGCTCCAAGGACAATACTGTCTATTGCAAGAATTTTGTCTTTTGGGATGGGTTTTGGTGTTTGGGTTTTTTAAATATATATTTTAAGACATTTTTGCAATGTTAGCTAATCAGCTGAAATATTGAACAACTGTTTTAAAGGCTCATATTTTATTTTTTTCCTAATTCTTTTTTCTGCTTTTATAAGGCAAAACATACCAGGTTTGATCTCACTTTCACCTCAGTGAAACCAGATAACGCAGAGGTTTCTAAGCCTGATATTGTGTAATCTGTTCCTGTGCCACGGAAAGGGGAAGCATGTCAAGTGTTAAGTGCAGATGTTGGGCAGGATGGTGATGACTGGGGCAGGCACTGTAAAAACATGACCACGGCTCACTAGCTGATCAGTTGCCCATGCAGCTACTGAGGGGATGTTAAGAGAATTCCCTTAACAATCTTGTTAAACACACTTTGATTGTGAAGGATGGCTACTGCGCTTTACCTCCCTGAGGCCTTAATATGCTGAAGCAGGAAAGCTGTGCACTTTTATAGGATGATATAGATTCATAAAAATAAATTAATTATATATGATTTTTCATGCTGACAGATGCTGAGTTCTGATGAACAGTTTTGTGCATGATGATCTGGATTTTCCAACCTAATTTGGCCATACTTTTTACTTTTTATCTCAATATGCAAAACGATGTACAGAAATACAATCTGTTGTCCTTAAAGACAGACTAGCTTCTGCTAGTCATGCACTCAGGAAGAAGTATTATTCAGAAGATTATGCTAAGACTGGAGGAAAGTTTAGTTAATGTTATGTTTTCGCTATATTCTCTGATAGGATCAGGTTTTTAAAAGGCTGGAAGATCTCTTGACAGAATTTTCTAAATCTCCCAGCCATCTGTATTAGATACTTATGCTACATTTTTTGTCTTGGGCTACTATAACAGTGGTGGATGGCTGACACCATAAAAGTCAGCAGAAAATCTCCGAATTCTGATATCATTTGGCTGGTGTTCACTTTATACAATGCACATGGGGAAAAATTAACACAAAATTTGCATATAAAAGGAGAAGTTCTGAGAGGATAATTAAAATTACATATGAGAGCCTAAGTTTTTCACAGACAGCACAGGTCTTAGTAGTGGTAAAGTCTTAGAAATTTCTAGTATCTCTTAGATTTCCTATATGGAATAAAATAGATCTTACTGTTGTTTTACTTAGTAAATTCATGGTGTGATCACATTTTGCATGCCTTATAGAGTTGCTGTTCTCAACTCAAATATGTATTTATAAAAGCTTGCAGAGAGGAGTAAATAAGGACAACAAGGGCTGTCAAGTCTCTGGAATGGCACCTGTGTGATGGAAAACGAAGTAAAACTTCCCAAGCCAAAAAGCCACATGTTTCAATTGAAATACATAAATATATCCATTAGGGATATAGGATGCATTGCTATGCTGAGAACTTTTGGAAGACTGACTAATCAGAATTGCTATCATTCTCTTTCTGTCAGAATTCAAGAGCAAACTGAGAAATTTCAGCAGAGATTTGTCTAGCATCCAAAATGTTCTTTAATCATGAAGCAGAGAAGGGCTTTTTAAACTACCAATAATTCCCAGGGCTTAATAAAGTAAAGAAAGGTTGGTTTGTTGTTTTAATTTCATTTTTTTAATTTAGGCACTTGTGTGATCAATGGATATGAAGTTACTGGCAGCAATAATCAACTGCACAAATGTAAAATTTGCTATAACTTCCTGAGTAATTTTTTGAAAGACAAAGGTCAGCCATGAGGAAAAGATGGCCAAAATCATTCTGAGATGCATAAACAAAATTATAATTGGTAAAATGTTAAATAATATGGCTGCTTAACCCTTGTAAATTCTCAGTTGGAAAACTGTCCTGAGTCTACATTCATCACACAGTAAAGTAGTTGCAGAAGTAGTGGGCAAAAAAATGAAAACAACTGCAGATTAAAAAAACAGGATGGTAAGGAAAGGTTGCAGAAATTGCTGTGAAGGTGACTGGGGAAAGGCATAATTAAAAAAAAAAAAAAAAGGAAAAAAATTAGGAAATAAACCAGACAACCTCTTTTGGTGAAGGAAAAATTGAGTTTGTCCAGTGTCAGCAGTGTTCGGCCCAGCTTTGGGAAAGACCTTTCATTCATGGTCGCATCATTCACATCAATAGCAGTTACTAGCTCGTGTTTTCTGCACAGGGTGATGCTGAGAAGCCAGAGGCTCTTTGTTTTCCAGGCTGGCAGTTTTTTGTATCTTCTGTGATCTGGTTTACTGTTAGTCCATGGCACAAAGACTGTCGTGCCAAGAGTGATCAATGATCTGTGCGTTACCAATCGTGGTCACTCTTTCTGTCTTTATCATAGTTGACTTGTTCATAGTTTAGGAATTACACAGCCCACAAGTCTGCTGTCACAGCAGGTTTTCAATAATTCCACATAGCAGGTACCAGTGCCCTGTTAGCTCTATCCCATGTTTTTAGGATTGGGATGTGTTGGCTGCTATGCTGCAAATCTCTTCATAATTTCTGACATATTCTGATATATTCTCTCATAATAACTTCTGAAATTTGCTCATTTTCATGTTAGGATTATATGTGCCTTGGAGAATGCTAAAATAATGAAGAGAAGGTAGAATAATCTTCACTAATTCTAAGTCCAGATTTTCTGCTTCTGCCAAGATAGCGCTAATAATTTGCTGTGTCTACTCTCCTATTATCCATACTAGAGTTCTAGATGAGTCTTGTAATGATGTTGTAATATTGGTTTCTTTTACTGGCAGTATTTTCTCTGTTACATGGATCATTGCTCTGTCACTTCTTCCCTACCAGAACTTTATTTCTGTTTCTTTCAGCAAACCTGACCTTTTCAAAGTTAATCCTGTCTGTTATATCATGCCTACAAAATCCATCAGGTGATAAATACCTCTGGGTGACTAGGATACTTCAAGTTATAACTGTGATATGCTAACTTTTACCAGACTGGACTCTCTCAGAGGCTAGACATAGTTTTCAGGTGACCTGCAGAGTCATTTCAATAAGGTTTTTATAATAAAGTGTTTGCACTCTGAATTGTACCAAAAGCACGAGTGGAACAATGAAACAGTGTGGCCAAGTTATTTCCATTCTTTACATCTTTTTTACTTTTCATGTATTGTAGACACGATTGCAGTTCCAATAATGGCAGCAGCCTGCTATTGGAAAGCAGAAGAATATTCCTTTTCATGTGAGGTACAAGGCACTCTGTGAAGCTGATGCTCAATGCACTGGAATAAAGACACAATTCCATACCTTGAGTATGGCTGTTATCTTCAAGTAGGTGGTAGATAGTGTTCTGTTTCTTTATCTTCAAGTAGGTGGTAGATAGTGTTCTGTTTCTGAGCCTAGAGACTTCAGTATTTTGGAAGACATTTATTTCCCCTTGAAATTGCTAACACTTCATTCAGAATTCTGTATCCACCAATCCTCAGGAATTAACTGACCCAGTTTCAGAATGTTTGTGCACAGGGCTGGATCGTGTTGTCTCCAAACAAAGGATCACTAGCAGGAAAATGAGCTGCAACCCCATCTTACCTGTCAGGAATATTGGAAGTACAATGAGCAGCTTTATTTGAGGCAGCGTGGGGAATTGAATTGCTCCTCCTTCTGGGTTGCTTGTGTGGATGATTAGGAAATGGCACAGCACCATGCAAGTGTTTCAGAGAGGGAATCTGCACTGTAAATTCACATTGCCTAGCAGACAAAACAGAAATGGATGTCTCATTGCACTAAACTTTCTTGGTATATCGTGCCAGAAGTAAAAAAAAATCCTGAGTCCTGGTTTAATTTTGGATAAACTTATTTCCAACTAAAAAAAAAAAAAAAAAAGGTAACATAGAAATTTGATACCAATTGGAGCAACAGTATTGCTGGTTGTTGTGCATTGTTTTTCCAGAAAATCAATCCTGGGTGTGGTGGAAAGTTAAGACACCTTGGGGTAATGCTGGGAGGACTGGGACTTGTGGCTGTATATTGATTTAGCTGAATTGCACTGAAAACTCACCACTTTTACTTTGCACTTGCATGTAGTTTGAAAGTTACGTGGGCAGACAGAGCTGTAGACATCTCATCTGTGACCACAGACATCTCAGTTATCATGAGAGCTGAGGTTACTAAATAACGAGTTACAATGCTGTTGGAGGAAGCTCTCACACAGTGCTCAGTGAACCAGTTTTGAATATTAATAATCCTGCTTGCAGCTCTTATGAAAAAAACATGTTGTAAAAGAGGGAGATGAAAGGAGGAAAACAGATTTTTTTCAGTATATGTAGTACTGAACACCGTGGAAAGACACAGTATTAAAAAATGACCAAAGTTGGCCTCTACCTTGGTTTCAGGATGTCAGGCTCTTAAATCTATATTTAGGCAGCCTGCAAATTGTTGCTTTTCCTCCTGTAGTGCTGAATACCCAGCAATTTCCATTAACTTTCCCTAAAGCTGTGCAAAGTCACCAGGGCCCCATCAGCCCCTCACATAAAGCCAACTCAGGTCTCTCATCTGCAATCAAATTTTGTGTGGAACTGGAATTTTTCAGTCAAGGTAGAGTCAGGTAACACCAATAACCCTCACTGTTTTATTCATCTGTCTTTCTTGCATACATTTCATTTCCATTTTTCCTCCCTTAACATGCTGGACTGGTGCAACTGAGTCTTACTCAAAAATATCCCAAAACACACCAGAGAAAAAGCAAGCAAGATATGTAAATATGTTAGAAAAAAATGAGTAAGGAAAACTGAGAGGAAATAAATCTTATTTCAATGAAATCAGAGTATGAAAGGATTTTTCACTGAGAGTCTAAAGGAGATGAGCTGAGATAGCCAGCCGAGTATGTGGGCAAGGTAGTGCTTATTGTGATAAATGTTGTTTATGTGCACTCCAGCAGGAAGTAAACTGAGATTGCTTTTTCTTCACTTAAGTCCTAGGAGTGAAGCACTCGAACAATTGCTGATCCTAAAGTATTGAGATGAATAGGGTTAATTTTCCCCTCTTAAAAAAAGACAAACACCCCTTCACCCTGATATTCATGAAGCCAATAAGGAAGGAATAGAGATCCAGAACCCATCTAAGGATTTAAATAATGAGTTCTTTGGCAGTAACTTAGAGTGAACTATTTTATCTTACATTACACCAATAGCAGATTTTATATGATTCTGAAATAATGCATGCATATCATAAATGATGTACCCAAGTAATCATAAATTTATTAACAGTTTAACCAGATAGCTTAAAATTAACATTTTTTTTTCTGTATACATTTAGAAAAATAAGGAACCTAATTTATGATTTCAAAGTTCTTCTTTTCAGGTGCTAATCTCTAGTTTTTCAATGAAACATACTAAAATTGGCATTAAATTTCAGTTCTTAATGAGAAGAACTACAAAATGCTTAATCTGGTGTTAACATAATCTTAACCTAGACCTTCTTACAGAGTCTGCCTTGTTTCCTGTTATTGATTCCTTTATGTTTCTTTCCTGGCTCTTCTGTGGATTGAGGAAGTCATTCTGGCTAAATGGCTGTAATAGCTCATATTTGCACTTCCGAGGGGCTGTTTGATCTTAGCTGTACAGTGCAGATGTATCTACATCTAAAACAAACTGCAACTGGCTGCATGACTGCTCTACATAAATCTGAGTGCATTTAGATTTCTGGTAAAAATGTCCAATAAACTTTTGGCTCTATCATAAAAATGAGCTGGGGGGCCATTCTTTTGGGGCCAATATTAGGAAAATGAGTTTTCAGGGCTTATTTTAACAATGAAATTCATTTCTGCATGTCTCTGTAGATACCTGGGCTTTTCTGTCCCAGATTTGATGTAATATTGCTATTAGATAATAGCAAGATGTTTTATGTAAAGAACATGACTGAACTTTATTTCCAGTGGTTATAGAGAATCGTTTAGTCCTTGCTGGTGCATAGCTTATGCTGTTGTTTCCTGTGCAGCTTTTTTAATAGATGTTTGCCTTTATATTTCTCACCTGAAGTCAAAAGGGTTGTTAAGGAAAAAAAAAATCAGAAATCAAATTAAACAAGGTATATCTTTCAATATTGAAAAGCACAAGTATAGAGCCTCTTTGAAAAGAATGTACTTAGATGTTTCCTGTGCCAAAATAGAATTTAAGCAAATGTGCAGGCCATTGCCACAGAAATGCTGTTCAGCAGGAGGATTATGACTATCACTTGATTCCTTGGTTTAGGTTCGCATTGTTTTTGCTTTAGCCTGAGATGATACTGAGTTTTAAGGACATTTTACCTTCTTGTAGTTGCATATGACGAATTATCTGTACAAATAATACTTTTGCTGCCAGTACTGTGATACTGGGAAGTCAGTTCCTAGTAAAGTGTGCAATAAAGCTGCCTTCCAGTGTGCTCTGGAAAACTGCTGCAGAAGACAAAGAAATAGTCTTCAGTGTCCTGCAACACCCAAGCATTCAGTGATCCAGTCTGTCCTAGAAAATACAGGAAATGTTTGAAGTGCTCTGTGTATTCCCTAGAATGGCTTTTTATAGGTTGCTAGTAGAAATCTAAGTCTGTAAGATAAGAGAATTTAAAAAAAACCCTAAACCATCAAGGATGGACTGGAATTGAATCTGCATTCATTATGTAAGTGAAGGTTTCTCCAACTGTGCTTACTGTCCTACTGCTGCTTGTTTTGTTTCTTTTTGGTCAGGCTGGTATTATATTTATTATTATGTTACCCTGAGGTTTCTGTTTGTTGGGTTTATTTCTTCTTTTTACCAAAACCTTCTAAAAGAAACTGGTATACATATTGCTTTATTTACATAGGCTAAGCCTTCTTGGAGCTCTTGAATTTCCTCTTGAAAAGCATAATTTACTTAAAATCATTTAAAAAATTATAATTGTTAAAATAGTTTCAAATTTGAATCTCTAAAATGTTTGTGGATGATGTCCATATGGCATTAGGAAGGCTAATTAATTAGTTATTCTAATAACCTGAAGGTGGTTCCGTAAATTTCTTCCTAATGCATTTTCTAAATGCTACCATGTTTATACATTTCACTGAGTTGTTATAAAATGACTTGTTCCCCTGACATACCCTTGTGAGAAGTAGTAGCTCACTGATCTTCTCAAGAGGGAAAGGTTGAATTAATGACTGATTCAGACAGTCTTTCACCCTTCATTAGCACTGAATTAATTTATTAAAGAGATTAAAGATCATCTTGAGTGGTTTAATGTGTAAATTTCATTTTAAACATGCATAGGGCCTCATCTATTTACAGAATAATGATTAATGGTGAAGTTTAAGAAATATGTACCCTTCACAAATGGCTGATCCTGCTAAATTGCAAGACCTTCCCTCTAACCCTGCTCTGTGGTAAAAGCTAAAAACATGCACAGGTCGGTAAACTTGGTTTTAACAAGGAGGAACTCTAAACAGAGTAAATACTTGCTGTGTTGGTAATGTGTAAATAGGCTCTGGTAATTATAAGGAAACTAGAGCACTTCAGCGTTTCAGAAGGTGGCAGTGATAAGCCTAGAAATTACTATGGTTTTACTTGCAAAGACTGGAGAATAAAGAGTTCTCAGCTGCTTCCATAATAAATGTGGAAAGAGTTCTTTCCACACAGAATGTTTTTTAAAAATCTACTCATGTACTTGAATAAATACATGCAATCTTGGATTGAGGTCTTATAAATGGGATGAGATCAAAGACTAGGGCAAGAGGTCTTGAAGGTATTTCTTAGGTTTCCTTAAATGATACTGGTGACTCACTAGGTCACCTTCTTTTGAATCAGTTTTGAACCAATGTTTCATAAAGTACTAGTGGGAAGTTAGTGTGGGAAGTGCTCTTTCAGATGAGACCATATGTGCCCAGGAAAGTTTCCCCCGTTCTCTCTGCAAGAGTAAGATTTGGAGGTTTGGATTTTTGTTTTGCCTTGGTTCACTTCACTCCACCTACTGCATCTAAAAATGAATCCCGTAATTTTAATTATGGTAGCCATTCCTTTTTTTTGGAAAAAATGAGCAAGCCCAAAGCCTTGATTAGTGGCTTTTTTTCATGTGATGTCTATTGAATTGTATCATTAATAGATTTACAGTGCTATAAGATAAAACTGGAATCCATAATTCAGTCTACAAAATGTTATATTTATTTAAGAACTACAAATGTTGATGTCTTTTATTATTATTATTATTATTAAATACAGGTAGACATTACAATAGCTTTTATTATGTTGTGCTATGTTAAGGTATTTTTGTTAGAGTTTTTTTCAGTAGGGTCCTTTTGCTTTTATTGGATGGGAGTTTTTTGATAGAGAGAAGTTTCTACATGGATTATTTATAATTTAGCATCTGAAAGACAACACAAAGAACACGCTGATTATTCTAATTTTTTTAATTGGCTTAAATATGCATATATCATTCCCCTATGGCATCTGAATACACAAAACCACTGTGTGTAATGGGGCACTTACCTGGTAAAAATTCAGCAGCTCTGCTTAGCAGTTTGTTCTGTTCAACACCATCTGGCAGCTGCAAGCTGGTTATATCTCCACATAACCTCCTTGTTACTTTACTAACACCATCCAGTGTCTCATGGCTGAAATACTTTTTTTGTGGTCAATTTATTGACCACATTAGCACAAAGAATGCATGCAATTTCATTAAGAATGTTCCTGCTAAAATTATTCTGAGATACTTAATTTAATAGCACAATCATGAAAGTGACCAACTGTGTCAGCCTTCTTTCTGAAATAATTCATATTATTGTTGGGATTAAATAAAGGGTGCTAAAAAGATGAGTCCTTTGCTATGATTTCTACAGTCTGAATATAGACACTCTAAAAGAAAGCAGCGAGATTTTGGAAAAAGACTTGGAAGGAGCAATGAAACATTTAGAAAACCTGATTTTTTTAGGTATATTTTAGGATCAGATGTTGGTTTTGTGCTGCTCCATCTGCTTTCATATTAGAAGAGCTGAAATGAGACAGGGAGGAAAATAATCTTTAAACATTTATTGATATTTTCAATTAGTGTGCTCAAATATATTTATATCTTATTTTCTTTGACCATTTGTGTACAAAAACCACAAGCCAGTAGAGATCATTTCCTATATAGAGGGGAGAAATCTTACTTATCAAGATCTTCTTCAGATTCAATGCACAGACCTGTTCACTTAATCCAGCAGGGGAGATGGGGCTTGGAGGAAATTGGGAATATTGTGACTGGGAGTGAAGGGGACATCGGGTATTTGGCATATATAGAGGAGGGAGAAATTAAACTCTCTCACAGAAAATGGGCTTGTTGATACACGACTTAGAGAAGCCTCTGGCCCCAAGTCCTTTGTCTGTGGGTCCCAGTCTGGTTTGCAGGCTCAGTTCTCCAGCTGTGAGCACCCACTGGCCAGGTTGCCCACCTGGGTGTGGTAGCACAAGCACAAAGTTGTACACAAAGAAGAAAGGTGAGTATACTCATATACTGAGATTATTCAAAACTTTAAAGAAGGTTTTTCTTCAGTTAATGTGTCTGTGTCTCAGCATGGTAGGTGCCTTTCAGCAGCAGAGAAAGTTAAGGTGACAAATACCCCTGTGAAGTAGCTTTAGACTCCCTGCTGATGTTCAGTATGGAATCACAGCTTGAGTGAACTGATTTCACTTTGGTTCAGACCCAGCACACAGTGCTGTGGGGTACAATGTCCTCTCTGTGGCTGAGCCAGGGACTCATTTCATCATGGCACTGCACCTCTCTAGATGCATTTGGAATCCCACGGAATCCCACCAGAGAACACACTCATGGACAAAACCAGGGGGGTTTACTGATCAGCACCAACTTCTTGGGAGAAATTTGGAGAATTTGGATCACTGTCTGAAATCTTACCTGGGCATTTTCTTTCATTCTTTATTTAATCTATAAAAATGAAAGTAATTATGTGGTAATGTGGTTCTTTTAGGAATATCTTCATCACCGTGATTTAAATCAATTTCTTTATCAGATCACTGAAACATTTGCCTAGTTCCCTAGCTGCTGTTATGTATTAATAGTCCTGTGATGCTGAAAAGAATTTGCAAATTTTCTCACAAATGTAGTGCATTGTTCAGCAAGGAATAAAGGAAGTAAATAGAAACAGTGAGTCTGGACATGTTACATCTTTGAATTGTATACCATTCTTTGCCTAATGTGCATTTTTTATGTGACCTTAATTGCAATGAAAGTTCATAACAAATATTTAATCAGGTTGCAATGGTTAAATAGGCAAATTTAATTTTGCTCTCGTTATTTTTTCCTAGGTAATCAATGCAGATGTGATTTAATGACAAAATCTAATTGAGTACTTTCATTTTGTGAAAAGAAAATTAAAAGGAGAAAATACACTTTTAAGATTAGAAGTAATGATGGAGTCGCAGGACAATTCCTGGGGATTAATGACTATCTGAGAAAGCTGAAGGCTCAAAGTTTAGCTGTGGGCTGTTAACCTCAGGTGGCCATTAATTCTTCAAGTAATGCTCCGTGCCCTGATCATTATTACAACTGAGCAGGGATGGAGTAGCAAATTTCAGCAATTAAACCATCAGCAATATATTTAAATGCATATTTTTTCTCTCCCACTTGGACATTCTGACACAAAACACAGAATTAATCAAACTGGATGGTATCTGGTCAAACTCTTGGTGCTTTTCTTACTTTGCCTGATCTTTCATTGAGGACATGCCACATTGTGTGCCTGCATTCGCTGACCCACACACTGCTATCCCAGTACCTGTGCTGAACACACATTAAATATACAGCTGGATGAACCTGCCCCCAGCAAGCCTCAAAGCTTACATGGATTCTTGTTCTCTCTTTCTCTTCTCAACAATGATGCACATGCCATCAGCTTGACTGGCATCAAAATCACAGTGTAGGTAGCAATCTCTTGTCGTCACCACTCTACATGCTAATTTCCCCATCTTTCTGTAATAAAGTTGTAGCTAAACCTTATTTTCCTCATTTCTTTGAGGCTGTTGTATGGCCCCCCTAGTTAAAGGATGAGCAAGGCAGAATCCCCTACAAGCCAGAATTAGCTGCTGAAAACAAAACAAGCTTGTACCAACATATCACTGACTTGTTGTGGGAGTTTTCCATGAAGGGAATTCTAATATCTGCAGCCAGAGCTTTTCTCAATTCTGTAAAGAGTCAAAAGATCTCATGCTATTGCTTTCAACTTGAGATCTACATAATTACCTGAGAACACCACTTCAGGCTGAATTTGCCTGTATCTAAGCATTGCATTTATATACATATTATGTACTATTTGGTGCACATACAGAGAGTCTACAAATACCCCCAGGTCTCTGCAAAGCATGCAGGTTTTTCTAAAGGCACCCACTAAGTGCTTCAGAAACAACTGTTGAAATGCTTCAGAATTCCACTGCTAAAACATTTCAGTCTATGAGTCAAGGGCAGATTAACAGACAAAAGCAGCTAATCCAAAAATCAGCAGTTTATGCCTGAGAGCAAACAGACTAATGAAGCACACAGAGCTGGCTGGGTCACAAAGAGACATTAATAACACGTCTGCAAGGAGGTGAGTGAGCCAGTCACAGCTAGCCACTTCCAGAGTGACTTCAGGTGAGAGGAGGACCAAAGATTACTACAAGCAGTCCCTAATTAGCAAAGTCATTATCACAGGGTCATTGTGAGAATGGATAGCCCATACAGCATAGGTAGCAAGCCCAACATTTTGGTGTCACCTGCTGGTTTGAAGTGCAGCCTGTATGAGAATGTTAAAGTGTGTTATGTTTCTTGTTTCACATAACTTTGAGATTTAACTTATTAGTTCCATTTACATTGATGCAAATGTGAGTAAAATTATAAACTATTCTCAAATTAATGTAAAACAATAAAAACTCTAGGGCAGTTTTGATTATTTAAGTTGATTATCACATTTAAATGTTGACAGGATAATGCATTCACCAATTGTTCCACCAAATAATACATCTTTTATTGCAGTTCACTACTTGTCAAGATAAATCTCTCTATTTTGAAAGTGTCTCTGCTGCAACTTCCATTTGTGGTTGTGTTCTCCCATAGCTGCTGCATGAGGGAATAAATCGTGCGCTTGCACACTATGCCAGTCCTTCAGCATGTTGGTAAACCACTTCATACACAACATAAACATTAATAGCAGCAAAGTTAGAGTTATGGCTGCTACTATCCCCTCTGCCTGCATCATCCATCTCTTCTCTCTGTCAGTCATAATAGTTGGGAGTTAGAATTTCTATTTTTAAATATCTTCCTGAAATGGTGTTTTAGGGGAGTTTTTCTCTTTCTGATCTAGTCCAGCATAGCCATTAGTGGGAAAAATAACAGCTGCAATTTAATGATTCCTGTAGAGATCCTGCCTTAGTGGGCTTGGGGAGAAGGGGAAGAATTCCCTGTGTCTGAATTTGTGACAAAAGAAGTGTGGTTAAAAATGAAAAATAAGCCTAAATCTACTTCTGATCCACCTATTTCACAGCTATTTTCACGGATTTTTCTCTCATGCCCTCATTTGATCCTGTTCATATGGGCAGCACAGCACAGTATGAGCAGCAGGTCTGAGAATAAATGACAGGATATCCAATTGCTGCATTGGAGTTCAAGTAAAGGACTGCTCTTACATATCTGTTGCCTAAAAATGCATGTAAAAATTCCATACGTTAATTTACTCAAAGCATGCAAAAGCAAGCAATAGACCCTACAAAGACTTGATTAAATCATAGCCTACAAATAAAGGATGTAAATAGGGGATGGTAAATAACATTGATTTGCCCCTCATGCATAACATACTGAGAAGTCACTTGTATTTTCTATGCATTAGTTTTGTTTCTAGAATAATTGGTCTTGACTGTCTTAAATTAGTTAGCTAAGTTGAGCAAAGATCACTTTATAATAAGTGATGCAAATTCTCTACTTATCATTTCTTTTATCACACTCTTACAGAATAAGGATCAGATATGGAAAGGAGAAGGCAAAGGAATCTGAGTGCTCCAAGCTCTGAACAGTGTTTCCAGATGCATTCACTTCAACTTGCTTTGGCTCAACAAAAAAGTGAGTTGCATAGCCAATGAATATGCTGTGCCCTAGAATCATCTGTTAACACTTGTGAATGCCAACCTGTAAGATTAGAATCTGACTTTAAGCCATTGTTCATTATTGAGACTGAAGAGATGTGTTTTCCTACTCAGATAATGGACCCAAGCAGGAATTATTACCAAGTCCTGTGGGAGACGTTATCTAAGCTCAGTTTACACCCTTGTGGAGATAGGTGGAGTGTAAGGCTACAGCTCCACGAGTCCTTATCTCTTACAGGGCTTCAAGGAGCAACATATGAGCTTGGCTTCCTCTCTCACGCACTGGGAATGGAAGAACTGACATTGTTTGGTTTTTCTAAATGCAGAAAGTCGTTCCCAACAGTAATTTTTCCTTCTCAGAGGCAGCTCTGCCTCCTCTGTTCCCTTCCCTAACCTGTGCTAGGATACTTCAGTGCCCCATGCAAAAGGATTCTTTCAGATTTGAGAGTTAAAAGTAAACTGAATTCTGTATCATGATATAAGGCTATAGTTAATGTTTTTGCTCATATTTGGTTATCTTTGTGTTTCATCATTGTGGAGCTTATTAATGAACAGGAATCTTCACTAGAAAATCAAAGTGACTTATAAGATATTTTTAAATTATTAATTTTTAGCATTTAAAAGATGATGATATAGAGCAGGTTACTTTGGGGAATTTGTTATATAGTGAAATTCTGGAGTGTGACCATTCAGGTTAACTAATGTCCTTCCAGTAAGAGACTATCTCAAATCATAGGGAAATATATAGAACACATTCCTGCTTCTCCTCTTCCTTTATCTGTCATCTTTATCTTCATTAAAATGTGGATTAAATTCTTATCCTCATTCTTTATCTCCATTAGACTGCTGTAACTTGAAGAAAATATTTTTCCCCTAGCTGGTTTCCAGGGGTGTTATTGTGCTTTTCTGGTGTGGAGGAACATACAAAACTTTCAACTTTCAGCTTTTCATCCAGATAGTTGTTTGAAAAATACTGTGATACTTTATTCAGAGAAACAGGATTCGTTTCTGTTTTGCTTCTTTTGCTTCTACAGTATAGTAGTATTTTTTTCTCAGACCACTGCTCTCTTGTCAGGAAATTACAGTTATATAAAATATTATGTCATCCATTTAGGCTTTTTTTTTTTTTAGTTTGTTATTTCTCAGCAAACAAGCCCTTTTTTTCTGACACTACATGTGGAATGTGCTTTATATTGTGTTTCAACCAGCAGTTTAAGCATGCCTCTTGACTGCTAAAACATGAATGGCAGTCTCAGTAGCCCATCTGTTTAAAGTATTTTTGAAGTGCTATAGCACAAGCCATAATATTTATAAAATTTCATATTCGTTTGGATAGTGGCAACATTTTTAACTCTTATTTTGTTTCTGGTATTATTGCCATAAAAAAAAATTACTTCAGAAGGGAAAACATATTGAAGCCTAATTCTGCAGACAAGAGCAGAGCTTTACATTGAACAAGCAAACATTTGTGGGTTTCCTCCTTTTACGTTTTCCTGCAGAAAATAACATATGTCCCAAAAAGTTTGGGAGCAATTTTCACACTTTGGAAAGCAAAAGGCCTCAGTCTGCCTGGCTGTGTTGTCAGAGTTGAGAGTAAACCCAAGCAAACCAGTGTAGCTCCAGTAGCGTGCACAGAATAGAAGTGATGCCTGAAGTGTCATTCCCTTCAAATTCATCTCTTGGCTGTGCCTGATAAGATTGTTGAAAATCAAACAAACAGCATAATGAAAGTTTTACTGAGTCCAATATTCACTACATAAAACCAGATCATTCTAGCTCTCATACCATGAATCTAAGCATCATGCAACAGAACCTGTCCTTAAATAAATTGAGCTGAATATGGTTAAAAGAACAGTAATCAGTAGGTTATTTAGCTCTCAGTAATTTTCCTTTTTCTATAATCACATTTTCTCTAGTATGCCTTCTGATTCTTCTCAACAAAACATATTTTTAATTTCTAAGCATGTTTCCTTTGCCTGAATCACGCACTGTAGTTTATGCATACATGAATGCAGCCATTAATGTGAGCTGTTTGTACATTTATCAGATTATATCTACCTCATTAGTCTCCCTAAGGGCTAAGCAGTGGTTCCTTCTCTATCTGCTGTGCTGACCTCTTTTGTCAGTAGGCCCACAGTGCGAAATATTCTCCTGTTCTCACTAGCAGAATTTACACCCTTCAAGTCGACATCATGGTATTATTCACAAGAGTCAAGGTATTTATGTTCAGATGTAATTTTGGCATATAACATCCCTGGAGGTATATAAAAGACTTGTAGGTGTGTCACTTAGGGGCACAGTTTAGTGGTGCACTTGGAAGTTTTGGACTCAATGCTTTCAAAAGTTTTTTCCCAATTTAAATGATTTTGTGATTCTAAGGGGCAATGTTAGGTCTTACAAGACGGGAACACAGAATCCCTGTTGTCCAACAGCAGGATGAGTGTGCAAGTATACCCAAAATTGTCAGTTTTGAACATTGGTAACTAGGGAATTAGTGCCTAATTCATTCAAGCTTTAGTTGTCTTTTGTACCTGGAAGATAAAGACAAGATAGGAACATAGTACTGAAACCAAAAGTGTTTTCAGAATTTTTTAATTCAGCATGCTAAAATGAAAATTATTCTACTTTAAATCAATACAAAGTTATCTGAAGATGTTCTGGGAAGCATAAAATTTATATATAAGTTGCCTTCCAATTTGGCTGAAGTCCAATCAAATGAACACTCAGCACAAAGCTTTATTGCAAAGGGTAATATGGTCACTTTCTGTCATTACTGTGCATCTTTTTCCTTTGTAGCTTGTTAGTTCTTAGCATGATGAAATGATTTTCCCTGCAGTTAAAACAGATTGAAAAATTTTTAGATACATTTCAGCTGCTTGTATGCCAAATTAGAAGTATGATTGTGAAACAAATGCAGTAAGTTCTAGGATTCTCTTCTGTCTTAAGAACTATGAGGTAAAATACACTCAGTGGACAAATAGTAGTTTTCCTGTGCAGTGAATAGATAACTGCTTTTGCACTTGTGGTTTTTTGGGTTTTTTTTTTGAGTTAACTGTTATCCTTTATCTATGTGCTGTGTTTCACTTGCCTGTTTTAATTCTCTGTGCATTAGTCCCAAAGAGCAGATGATTGCTATATGGAACACTTTGCTAAGTTATTATAATATATGAATTTTTTTAATCTGCATAAAGTCTGTGAATTTGTTTGTTCATTTGGGTTTTTTTTTTCCTTAAGCTAATATTTAAATCTCCCTATAAATTCAAATCTCTGCTTTTACATAATGGGTACCAGATAATCACACCACTCTTTAGAGGTAACCATGTCACCCATGTATTAAAAAAGTGTCAACTGATTCTGATTCTTCTTCTTCATCTTGCTTTAATTCCTTTTAAGTTGGATTATGAACAGAACATGGACTTTCCTATATCCTCTGTGTGTCTCTTATTGCTGTTGTGTCTTGGGGCCCTGTGATGCCTGCAGGCAGTAATGCATGTAAATAAAATTCAGAGCTGCTTTGCACAGGAGTTGCAATGAGCAGCCCTATTTGGTGTTTTACAAAGGTATGAGATTCTTTGTGTGGGGGCATCTTTTTCCAGAGGGGAAAACAACTGCTGCAAAGCAAATCACAGGAAGCACCATCACAGGACAGTGACAGTGACAAATGCCCTCCACAGGCAGTGGCCTCAGTTTAGGTCAGACCCATTCCAGCCCTCATTCCACTCCTACTGTGCTCCTTTAAGGAATGTTCAAAGCCAGATTTAGCTGATTAATGTCAACATAACTGGTTAAAGTTTCCCATTGTTCAAATCCTGTCAGTGCTCTGGATGTCATGCATCATCTTTTAGGTATGAACAGTGGTGAATTAAAAAGGTGAGAGCTGTGCCTGCTCTCCAACACCAACTGCTTAGCCAGCAGAAACAATTCCATACTGAAATGAGAAGCTGTTTTTATTACAAAAATGTCATGCAATATTCTTGTGATTTGGAATTCACAATGTTACTTTCTTTTTACTTTGAGTAAAAATAATATGATAATAATTTTCAGCCAATGTAGAAAGAGGATGAGAGCTCTTAAACTTCAAACTATTTTTTTCCTAAGTGAAAGCAACCATTTTTCAGCATGTTATGCTATCAATTTAAAACAGTGCTTCACAGTAGTTATCAGCCAGTAACTTTCAATACAGAATGATCTTTTAAACTATGTCAAGTTTGACTTAGTCACTTTGACAAAGTATCACAGTTGATAAATAAAAAAAATCTGTAGTTAACTTGAACAACTTCAGATTTAAGTTACCAGCCTGCTATAGGGAAGCCAAGCATGAGATGTGTGTTCCACATTTGGTATCTTAAACAAGAGTACTGCAGATGGTGCTGGTCTTTCCTGGGGAGGCTAAAATATAGTTTTGCTTATTGCAGCAAACTGGTCCTTGGAGGTCAGACTTAGCTAATCCTCCCAGTCTGTTTAAGCTATATTGAGGTATTGTCCTAGGGTGACTATACCAGGACATATATACAGGTATGTAAAGCTACGTGACAGTTTTACAGAGAATTTTAAACATGATAAGTATGGTTGTCTTTCTGACCACAGATGTTGTATAGAGAGCATGCTTCATAGCTCCATTCAAACTGGCTTGAAAAAGAAAAAAGTGTTATCAAATGAAAGATGATTCCATGTGGAAAATATAGGAAAATAAACACTATCAGCAATAAAAAACTGTCTTAGAAGTGTTTTAGGAATTTCAGAAATAATAGCTGCTGGAGCCTGTAAAAGGACATGGGACTGTAGGTAGAGCAATCATTCATCATTTAACATCTGAATCATTTCTTACTGACTAAACAGAAATACATACCAGAGAAATCAAATAATCCTTTCCCATTATGATTCATGAATTCCAGATATTATACAAATGCACCATTAATCTAAAAGGAAGCAGTGTTTCTCAAAAAAGCACTTATAGGTTTATAATGATATTAAAAAACATTTTGCAGTAATTTTGATTTTTTTTCCAATATGTTTATAGTATCCACATTAAGAACCACCCTTTTGGAAAATATCAGGATTTGTTTGTAATGTAACTAGCATATGAATAGTTGAAACCTTGTCTGTACTTCAGTGTCAATTTGCATTTCTGCTGCTGAATAAAAACCCCATACAATCTGCTATCACAGGTGAACAAATGTATAACATCAGAAGTCAGAAGAAACTAACATTAAATTCCTTTTGTTGCATCTGCACTTACCCTACGTTTATTCAAAGTTTAAACTGAAGGACACATGATGTATGTTTGCAGAAATTTGCAAAAAGGTATGGTGCTGATGATAGGAAAGGAACCAAGTTCACCTACAAGGTTTCCAGCTGTTTTGTCTGTTCATGGTAACTGTGAAAGCGAGGGAAGGCTTTGGCTCCTCACAGCCACCCTGCTCTCAGCAGGAAGGAACAGTCCAGGACATCTCCTCACTTCTCTTTGGAACCCAGCTAGCAGCAAAGTGAAGAGCTTCTGGGATGGAAATATGGAGAGATTTGTATCATTAAGTGTCCTAGGAGGGTTTTTTGGTTTTCTTTATAAATTTTAAGATCACTCAGATAAGCACCTTTGGCATGTAGAAAGTAATTTATGTAGCTATTCAGGAGACAATTTTGACCTCGTAGTTTGTTCGAATTGTGCAAAAGAGCAGAAGCAGAAATTGTCAAGCAAGTGGCACAAAGCCATTAGCAGAAAAGGTGACTGAAGTGTTTATGAGGATTTATGATGAAGCCTTATGTAATCTAGTCATAAGAAGCTTTTGTTTTCTAGCTAGAGAAACATATTTGGAGCATATGCATCCTGACTTGGCCTTAGTCCCTGCTTTCCCTGCTTTTGAACAAGGCAAAGAAAGAAAAGAAAGACAGTAGTGGTAGGATCTGCATAATATTACATGTGCTTTCCTGGTAGAGAAACTTTGGCCTTTTTATTGGAATTATTTTGATATCCATGTGTAATTATTTCATAGCATACCACTATAATTATTGGGATTTGTTACTGTCACTAGACCTGAGTATAATAAAGAGCATTTCTGATGTGATATGACACATCACGCTTTTGGGTATAAAAATATCAGCAAAACTTCCAGCTTGCACCAGTAAACTTGCGTTCACATATATAAACCTGGAAATTTCCTTTCTTTTTTAGTTGGAAGGAATTAGGATGCTACTGTGAAGGCACTAGAGTAGGAGTCAGGGCTTTCCTGCTTGCACCACAGATTTTCTCTGCAGTCCTGGACAAGCCATTTGATTACCACCTCTGCAGTTTTCCATCTGAAATTGAAAATGTTACTTTTCTGTTGCAAATAGTAGTTTAACAAAATGTATATTAATCTTTCTTGTGGTATTAAGATGTAATGTTGGTAGATAATTATAAAGTAGTGCATGACTACATTCTTATTGGAATTTGAGTTTTGTACGTAAATTACTTAACTCAATAATTACTTTAAAGAGTTTTTATTGAAAAACAAAACCCCACAAAACCTCCTTATCTTAAGCCTAAAAGTATTCATGATTTGGCCCCAGAAAACAAAGTCAGGAAAACAGCTAGCCCTGAATCTGTTAATTTCATGGTATTTCTAAAAGCAGATTAATTTCAGGAAATAAATCTTGATACTTGAGTTTAGAATTAAATAGTAAGTAAAAAGCAGATGTCATCATCTTAACATTGAACTGAAGATTCTCAAGTAGTGCTTGCATTGTAAATTAGAGACACACAATACCTACCCTGTTACCTGCATTATTAATACAAATAATATTTATGGAATTGCTGGCATCATTAATACTGAATTACTTGTATTACAAACAGCAGAACTTCCAGCTCTCTTAGTGACTCAAACTGTAGACAGGTATTTAAAGAAGCCCCCAAATTAGTGGTACCAATAAACCTGTTATCTTATATCCTGACTTAAAGGTTTATGAACTTACCTAAGTTCTGGTGGCTTTTAAGAGTTCTCCAGTTTTGCTCTATTTGTTGGTCTAGCAGAAGTTTGTAAGTGAGACTTGTAGGCACTGAAATGTTGCTTAGCAGTTTGCTTAAGACATGGTTTTTCTATTGTTCTCCTGCTGTGCTTGAAATTCTCCCATTTATGTTTAAGTGTGGCAGTATGAAATAAGCAGAAATAACTGCTGTTTGTTTTATCATGTCCCTGGGACAGATTTGTCAGCCTTTCATCAAGCAAGACTTGCACTGTCCTCAGCAGGATTTCTGTGTGATAAAGGACTGCTGCATTTAGTGCTTTGAGTTTTTAAATATCACATTCTCTGTGCCTGGGTATTGACAAATGCACTACTCCAACACCATATTTATTCTCTATTGAAAGCAGAGGCTTTCTTTGCCTCCCTCTTCTTGATTCTTGTTGATGTCAGACAAATTTACATGGATGATTGCTCCCTTAGCATGCTTATCTATCATCATAACTGTTAGATATCACTACCAGTACAAACCAGAACAGAAGAGATAACCCAAATTCTGCTATTTATTTAAAGGGCACATTAACCTTCAAAATCTGATTTATTGTTTATTTTCACATCCATGCTCTCCCACATATTTGCAATGTTTTTATATAAACTGTTCCCATGAAGCAGGTAACTTTACATTAGTTCTAATGCCTCATTTTTCTGAGTATCTGAGTCTTGTTGCTGCTATACCAAGCCTACTGAATTTCTGCAACCACTTTACATGCAACCAAAGCATAAAGGGCTCTATAATCAGTTATGTTAAATGTTTGCAACATTTTTTATGAATTAATTTCATGGGAGACTGGGAACCATTTATGTGACATATTTCTTCCCCTATTTTCTTAATTTCTTGGGGGTTCTTGGTTTGCATTATCCCTCCTTGCACACACAAAGTATCACTCAAACTGCAGCATCCAGCTTGAGGTGTCTGGTGTGATACAGCTTCTGTCCTCTGCAGTGTTTTCAGGTGGGCCACAGCATGTTTAAAATTTCCATGTTGAATAAGTTTCTTCATGCTCTTGATGTTAATTTCTTCTTCCTTCTCTTCATATGGTAAGCAAAAGCAAAGTCAGTAGAATGCTCTTGGGATTTTTTTTTTTTAATATATATAATTCCCAGAAGTCTTACTGGTGAGAGTTTGAAAGAAATTTTAGTTCTAACTTTCATTTCAGACTTTGAAAAGTATTCCTTCTATATTTAACAATTGTAATAATTCCTAAATCATGTGCTTCTCCCACATTTCCTGAAGGCAGTCAGCACACAATAAACAGATGGAAATATGGTACAACTTCACACATAATGATATTGTCATTAAAAGCTGACTCAGCTGCTTTGGCATTCTCTTCAAAAGTAATCTTGAAGATTACAGCACTGCATTGATTAGTAACTGAAGAAGATAGTCCAGAAACAATTTTTTTTTGTGGCAGCATTGAGCTTTCTGGATCTTTTTCATTCCATGACAAAGTGAAAACAAAACATTCTAAATGTTTCTTTGTACCTTTTTTAATTGCTTGAAAAAGATTTTCAACTTAGGTCTCCTCTGTGTATCAACTGTAAAGAGAGTGAACTGTGGACCTGCTAGATGGATATTGCTTAGTGGTTCTCTTCTGTCTGGCTTAAAAAGCATTATTCACTTGAAAAAATCTTTAATTAAACCACTTTGGCCAACTCTTAAAGGCAGTCATTTTAGCATCTATTTTAATAAGTATTTTTTATTAGCATTTGTACACTATGTGAAGAAAAGGGTTGTCTCCTAAAAGAAGAGCCCAGACTAATGATAATGGTAGACAAGATTCCAAATGGAGACGTGTAAAACTAGAGGTGTTCCTGCTAAAGCTATATGTTCGAGGCTTTTAAAAATACACAGAGAAATGTTAGACCCTTGTGAATGGCATTTACGCAAGCCAGTGCACAACCCAAAAGTTTAGTATTATGCTCTTTTTCCCCAAGAATTCATGAGCTCATATGACTTGACTCAAAGCCCTGTACCCTCTTATAGAACAGAATATTCAGGGGAAGAAAGTCTTTCCTTCCGAAAAAAGAACCGTATATTTCGGGATGAAGTTTAGATATGTTAGCGATTGGAATATTTTCATTTGCTATGAGGCCAAACTCTTTCGTTTGCTTCATGAGGCTTTCTAGTTCTCTTGCATTCTAAAATAGTATCCAAATTTCCATAATATCCAGTAATCCAGGAAAGATATCACCAAGATTTCCCAGTGAAGCAGTTGGCTGTGTACAAATTGACTCCACCTGCAACCCAGAGGTTTGCACAGATTACAGGGCCATAAAATACCCTGGCCCTAGTTGTCACCTTCTCCATCTTTCAACATATGCAACTGTTGGACCAGAGAGAGAGAACAGATGTAACTGCCATGAGTTTACTGTATTTTGAGTGGTGTGAAAAAGGGAGATCAGATTTCAGAGTCATCATCTTTCTAAATATATGTTCTATATTCTCATTTGATTAGTGTTTAACCTCTCTGATTATATGAAGGTGTGTTTTTAGAAATATGACAGTTCATCATATACACCACAACAGAGAATATAGCTGCTAATACCTTTCCACAGACTATATAATTGGAAATTGCTGATCTGATTTTGAAAGTCATTCAAAGACAGTTACTTTTTCTGGAGTGCTTCATGTGATAATCTTTGGTTGCCATTTTAGCAAGGACATCCAAGAATTTTCTGGTGGCAGCTGGCTGAGTCCATTTCCATCTTTCTCTCTTCACTCGGGTTAAGGAGCCTTCAGAGCTTTTATTAATCTCAGAACAGAGACTATCAGTGAAGGGCTGTCAGGATGTGACAGACGGGAGCTCAACTTTTAAATGTGTAGTCAAATCAAATATATGTTATCCAGGAGAAACAGGAACAGAATCTCAGACATCTTGTTTGGATTAAATCTCTATCATTCATTTAATGTATATTAACTTGAAATGATGGAGGTAGTTTCCTGTTAGTAGAGTTACAATTTCCAACTGGTTAGGAGCAGAAGGAACACTTTTAGAATAAGACTGAACTTCAGAAACTTGCATCTCATTTGCATTTAACAGGTACACAGAATCCCTCCTTCTGACCAGAATCAGAGCCAGTGGTGCATCAATTCTTAAGTGTTGCTTGTTGATTTGGTGCTAAGTGAAAGCAGATGTTTTCCTGTTATTGTCAAAACAAATAATTATATTTAAAGTAATTAACTACTATCATAGAATAGGATACATTTTAAGCTTATAAAACTGCATATTAGTGATATTTTTCTCCAAAACCACAGTCGGTTATAACGATCCAATAGTGGATTGAAAAATCTCTGCAAAAGTGCACTTGACTTTTCAAGAATGTGTCCTCTGTCTATTTTCATTTGGTTTTATGACTGCAGGAAACTCAAATTTTGCATGAGGTTGTATCATGGACTGAGAAACTTTAACAATGTGTATTGGTCATTTAACATTATCACAGGTGATGAAAAAATATGTTTTCATCCTGGTTTTGAAAGGTTTCAAGGGGATATGTGGTCAAAACCATCATAATTAAATATATCCATCCTAAAGCTGTAGTTTAGAGAAAATACTGCATTTAAGTGGCAAACTAATGCAATTCATTGGAAATCTCAGTTAAGGTAAAGTAGCAGATAAAACATGTTTAGCCTTTATTATAATAGGATTCAAAATGAAGAT
Source organism: Cettia cetti (assembly GCA_013401135.1). Classification (NCBI taxonomy): domain Eukaryota; kingdom Metazoa; phylum Chordata; class Aves; order Passeriformes; family Sylviidae; genus Cettia; species Cettia cetti. The sequence goes on along the minus strand of VZUI01051988.1, from coordinate 39,314 downwards.
CATCTAGAATAGCTACTGAGTAATTAGGGTGCAGAGTGTTGTTCTAGGAAAGTTTTCAGAATCTGATTTTAATGTCTACACTTGGGTTAAAGGTTAAATTCACTCTTTAACATTTGTCAGCCAACCCTTCCGTGTCATTAGCATAGTTGAAAATACTAAAGAACACTATTATGCTTTTCTTCCAGAAAATGTGGTGTAGCCCAGTTGGTGTTCTAATTTCTATTACTTCAGTTTCCTTGAATATTCCTATTCTTATAAGACAGTTTTTCTTAAAATACAACTTTAAATGGTTGTTTTTATTGAAGGTAGAGTGTTACAAAACATACAGATCAGTATATAAACATGAGTGAAACTAATTCATAAATCCTGTTTTGGAGTAACACCTTTATGTTTCTGCTGTGCCGAAAAACAGTTATGGCATATCATGCCTTTCTTTCCTCTTTAGAGTGTTTTTTTAGCTTAACATATAGAAAGTTCTTTGTAGTTATTTTGGGTTGGGTTTTGTAGGAGTATGCTTCCGTAGCCTAAAGTAAAATCTCTTAATTGCAGGGAGGGCAGAATGCGTAGTGCATTTACACATTGAATCTTAATTATTTCATCCATATGTATAGTCCCATCTGCTTAAGCATGCTGCACTCAAAGAACAGGGTGGCCTTCTCCTTATTCCCCACCTTGAAGAGGATTTCAACAAAGCAGCATAATCTATTCCAAACAAATAATTAATCCTTTCTTGTGACAGAGCTGGCTGGTGTCATCAGTGGTGAGCTGTAATTTCAAGTGCTGCTCAGTATGGCACACTTCAGTTCCACTGCTGAGAGTGACACAGATCCAGCTGGAGGCTTGCAGTCCCACTGGCTGCAGCCCTGTGCCATGGGGAACTTCATAACACCTGAAATTTCCTGCCCCAAACAACTTTGTACACCAAAAATCTAAAGTCACACTGGGAATATAAAAGATTTTTTTTTCCCAGAGAATGTTGAATAATGAGCTTGTTTGGTGTCTGTTATACCCACATTATTTAATTTGGCTTCTTAGAACAAGCAGAGTGGGTCATTCACTTTTCAAGCTCTTCCGTTGAGATAATTATCCATGAGTTTTGCATAGGAGTGTGTCAAGATGGAAGTGATATAAGACTGTATTTATGGGAATTTAGTTCATTTAGATCTGTTCAAATTTTCTGTGCTCATGTGCATGGAATTTCTGATAGGGATTTTGCATAAATTAATAAATATTGTGAAAAATACCAGATGAATGTGTTTTGCCATGGAAACTTGAGAATTCACTTGAAATTCATGTAAATAATATAAAATGTTTTACCATTCTTGTCTTGTGATGATGCTGTTGGTATTTATGCTGGTAGATACTTATGGTGTGCTAGTTAGAAGGTATGAGAGAAATAGAAAGAGTTTTTTGCATTCCTGAGGGTTGAATGGGCTGCTAAACAAATTTGAAGCTGGTCATGCATTCAAGTACAGATGCAGAACTTAAGCTATGACTGTAGTTACTGTATAAAAAGTACTGAGCTACAGCACCAGATTTTATTCTTTGGGGTGAGGGAGAAGTGTTGGGAATATGCTGTAAATTACCTTTTAGAGGAAAATATTTTTCTAACATGAGTTCTGAATTCAGTAATCAGTTTAAACCCTGAGCACTTTACTTTAACCACCAGTGGCGAATTACATACTCTAGAACTTTCAACATCTGATACAAGAGCCTTTATGTAAATTCTGTTTTCCTAAGCAAGTGTTAAATCTATATCTTTTTATAATCCCCTGATAGTGAAAAGCAAGTTACCAATCTTGTAAGTTCATTGTAGAAATAAATAACACGTAAATTTACTGTTCTACCGTGAAAGAGGAGAGGGACCCTGGGACGGGGTGGAGAACCAAAGTTTGCCCATATTTAGTCTCAGAAGGAAGTGGTGGTCTTGTGACAAGGCAACAGGGACTGTCAGGTCACTTGTGGTCACCTAGAATTTCTAATTCTTTTCATGTCTTTTGTATCTCAATTCAAATGATAAGGCACTAACTTTTGAGATTCCTGCATGATTCCCTGCTTAGCTCACGTAGTCCTGGTCTTAAAGATATCTAGAGAGAGGAATTATCCAATAGTCAAGTGATCTCTGGGTGTTGAATGCCTGTGATCCAGTCCAAATAAGTGTGTACTTTAAGCAAATTCTTCTCAAATTACTTGTTTTGCCTTCCTCACTGTCTGCCAACCACCTTGGTATTTCTATTTCCCACCTTCAAAAGGAGCTTCCAGTATCTGAAAAAAGAGCTTCTGTCAGATTTGAAGCTGTGCCACAGATCCAGTGCAATGGAAGTCTATCCCATCAGGTTTTTCTGCTCATTGGTCTCTAACCATGACAAAAATATGTCTATTTTGTTACCACCTGCTGCCCTGTAAATCTTGCAGGTCGCAAGCAGTTCCTTTAAAAAACTGTTCTAGTGTCATTTCTTCTATCTGACCTGGCTTGGAGTAAAAGGGCATAAGAAGACAGTTGCAATAATGTGCAGAAAAGAAAACATAGCAAAAAATTAAAGTTGCACCAGAAAATTACAGGAATCAAAGAAGCAGGAATCTATGTACACATTGTTAACATTTTGACACACAAGAGGACAGGGGTGTTCTATCTTTTCTTAAAAGAAGCTTACAATAATTAGTCTGGTAAAAGTAGATAGCACCCTGTAAGATAAAAAAATTACCAACAGCTATACAGAGAAAGCAAAACCAGCATTTTCATTTAATAGAAAAGAAATTCATGTTATTGTGTAAAGGCTTCCTGCTCCCCGAATCATCAAACCAAACCTTGTACACTACTAAATGAAATAATTTAATTATATACACTTTTCTATTAAAATTTTAGTTGACTGTGTAGGAAAATAAACCCAGATGGTTGAGCATAAGTGCATTTTATTGTTTCCCTTTGCACAGTTATGGCTCCCTGAGCTATAAATTCCTGTGACTTAGTGATGATTCTGTACTGCTGCTTTACAGTAGTTCATGTCTGCACAACTCCAGTTCACCCACTGCTCTAATAACCTCATCAAAGTCCTTTGGAGATAATAGCATGAGACAAAACATTATGGAGAACTTAAAAGTGTGAAAATAGAAAGTTGCAATAGTGAGGACTAGCCAGGGGCTTTTAATTTAAAAGTAACTGGGTAACTTTGAATATTAAAATTTTATGATACAGGCATTATTTCTTTCAGCTCTAAACATAACATATTGCTTTTCTCCTACATTGTCCTCTAATCATAGCTTGAGAACTTCAGAAACTGTACATTTTTATATTTAAATCCCAACATCCAACAAGGAATCTTTCAACTTTCTCAGCTATCCATTTACAGAGCATCTTATTTCCTTGGAACATGCCCACCTGCCTTAACGTACAAAATTATATTCAAGTCTGATTCATAAGCTGTTTGCTATTGATTTTCAGTTTGGGAACTTGTGAAGCACAAAAAGGAGGATTGATTAACACACCCCCTTTTCCTGCCCCCTGCAATGCTGGCTTAATGCTGCAGTTGGGTGGTGCCAGCGGAGTCATACATCCCAGAGTATGCTCTGTTAGTTGACACCAGTGACGGAATCATTCATCAATTAAGTTTTCTAACTGGCACTCAGAAATGTGCAAAATGCATCCAGTTTCTCTGTATTCAACAGTAAAATAACTAGCCTCTCTAACACCCTTTCACAACTGATTTCCATCTCCTCTGTTCATATTCCTCAAGCAGAATAATGTTTATTTCTTTGTGAGTTTGTGAGCTCTAAATCAGTAGAGGTCTGACTCTATCAAAGGCCCCTAGGAGTTAACTGTAATCTGTACTGTGGGAATATATAGATGTGTGGCTTTCAGGGAAAAGCAGGAGACCCTTAATTCCCAGTGCCAAAATGCAAACTCCTTTTTAAAGGTATTCTTAGGCTTGAAATTTTGCCTGTGTCCAGACTTGATACATTTTGCTCATGAGCACTCTAAGTTTCATAGGAATACCTGGCACATGGATTCTTCAGGAAATTATGGAAACTTGGACAAAAAGTAATTTTCTCTAACTCCCTTAATAATTGTATCCATGAAGCGTTCCATCTTAGAGATTTTTTTTGTGAGAATGCAGGAAAGGAACAAAAATATTCATGAACAATTTCATGAGTTCTGAGATGGCTGTAAACACAGGAAGGTATAAGGTGACAATGTCTTTGGTGGGACGTTCACTCACCATCTCAATAAGGAGAAAGTGCTGTGTGGTTACCCTAGAACTTCAGCTCTGTGGTGGTGTTAATAGATTTTAATTTAAGTGGTTAACCAGCCTTTTATCATGAGTCTGTTCTCTTGTCAGATAAATAAACTGGAAACTAAAAATTTCATCCTTTTTAAATGTAGATTTTCATCTTTTTATTCTGATGAAAAATTATGAATCTTAAGTACAGAAAATGAGACAAGAAACCATTTTCACACCCCCAAATTCTCCATGTCCTAAATCTCAGACATATGTTTTGGGGTTTATTTTTTATTTCTAATTTACATGTTAATTGTTGTCACCTTTGCTTCTTGCTCATCATACACTCCTTGGATCTCATAATGGTTTCTCTCATTTTTCTGTTTCTATCCCCCTAGTTTATCTGAGTTTTGGCTCTGGATTAGCTTCTAGTGTCCATCCCCCTTATTAAGGAAAGCAGCCCAACAGTCACAGTTTCTATTATAGTAGTGCAATGATGATAGATCAATGGAATATCAAAGTGTGGTATGCTGAATGTGTTTCAGTTTTAATTGATTTTGAAGTTAAAAAGAAATGCAGCTACTGTCTTATTTCCAAGAGTATATGAGTAAGAAGAACAGCATCCATAGGAATGTTGACATGAAATGTGAGTTAGAACAGCAGATGATTACTGGCATGCACATCTTTCCAACTTATAGTAATTCTCATCTCACATGCAAAGGAAATCAATAGATATCAGCTAAATAATTTTGTTCTTTAGATATTATCTGTAGGAATTCAGCACTTCCATTCTTTGGCAGAAACACTGACAAGTGAGTTATAAAGGCTTTTGAATAATTACTGTCCGTTTCTATGTGTTGCATAAATCAAGACTAATGCCCAGCAGGTATTCTGGAGTTTGTCCAAATTGCAGACTTACTGTGTTGCAGATACCTTGCATATTTAATGAACATTTTCAGAAAGTTTATTGAAAACAAATTATACATCGAAATAAGACCTCTGATGCTAGAATCAAAAACTAACATTGTGTTACATTTTTATTGTATTGTATAGTTTCATGTATAAATCTCATAATATCCAGAGCATAGTAACATTTTCATTTTGTAGTTTTAGATGTATATATACAAGATTTTCATCGTTAAGTTCAAAAGATATTTAGTATTTAGTTGACTGTAATGATGTAAGAAATGTAATACCGATTCAGCTCAAATGTGTTGACTAAGTTGTTGACACGATAAATAAATCTAATTAAGTAGCTTAAATACTATACATTCCTAATCATTGTGTTTATAGATACCCTCTCTAATGCAAACCTGCACGAGTGTGCCAGTGCTCTGGCCAGCACAAACAGAGTGTGCCATTCTATGTGCCATGTCATTCACAGGCAGCATGGTCACTAGACAAGGTTAAAAGACAAAGATGCAATAATAGAACTATAAAAATAGAGAACAACAACACATATGACAAAATAGTTAATATTAGCTATGGGAAATGCCATAGCACAGGTAGATCCTTCTTCATTTCTTACAGTAAGCCACAATCTCTCTTTCTCTCAGTTTTTTCTCCAGTGTCTTTCATGCCCCATGGACAGGGTGTTACTGGCTCTGAACCACCTCTCTTGCTGTTACAGAAAAGGCAGGATCACAGGCATATTGCATCTATGCTCTTTGACCTGTGCATTCTACTCCAGCCTCATTGTTCTAGCTTCTTCTGACTGACACAGTACTTTTGGACTACACTGGTGTGCATTACTTCTTGAATATGTAAGTTCCTTTTACATATTCAAATGGCCTTCCTGATTGTAAATTGCTAAAATGCCTGTTAACTTCTGGCAACTTGGACTGCTGAAAACTCTGGGTGAAATGCTGTGCATAATAATATTAATAGTAGATGCAGGGATGTGCCTGCCTGTGCCTCTTACAATGACTTCAGGGGATATCCTGAGTGCTGATATTTGGGGAATAGCTGCCTTCACAAGGTTTGCCCTCTGTTTGCTTAGCTGTGAGACAGAAGCTCCTCTGGGAACAGTGTCACAATTATAAATATTTTTAAGTTCTGCAATAGTTGGAGGTAACTTGCTAGTAAAAGCAGTACTAACAGAGCACCTGACAGTATTCTGTTTATTCTGCCCAAGAAAAGATTGAAATTAGAGATTGGTGATTGATTACAACATTGATGATGAATAAGAAGATGACCTCGGTTGCAAACAGGGGCAGAGCAGATGGCAGAGGCATATGTTACGCCCTCTTATGTGAGGGAAACACAATAGCTGTCTCTCTCCCTTCTAAAATCTTTTACTTAGCAATAACCTTGACCATTTTCAATAATGGTTCAATCTGCCCGAGAAAAGAATTCACTCTGCTCTGTGCTGCTGCCATCTTCCCTCCTACTGATGAATGCATTTACTACCCCATTTCATTGACTTCAGAGAAGCCTTTAGCATCATTCCACTCTCCAAGATGCACAGAGATTTCTGTCTTAGTGTTTAGTTTCATTTTTGTCCCCTTTCCTGTTCTGCTGTGCTTTTGTGTGCATGTCTATGGCTGTGCATGTTGGTGTCCCTGTACCAAGACCTTCCCTGCTGAAGTTTACAAAAGCTTATTTTGGCAGGCTCCATTAACCTTCTTCATCAGTTTATTGTGCCCTGAAAATCCAGATACTCAGAGATGGCACAATGCACTTCACACATCGAAATGTCAATGTGCTTTTAAAAGATCTGAGCTTTCTAAAAATGCAGCATGAATAAAAATGTTAGTGAAAGGCAATGTGCCTATGTTTAGTGTAGTTTCTTTTCTCTGCATGTCAAAATAGAGCACAACTATTTTTGGGAACACCTGTCACCACTCTTCCCTCTGTTTTTCTTGGTTATTTCCCACTGACATTCATTTATTTTCCTATTTACCACCTTGCAATTGCAGTTGTGAGAATCCTTGATATTTGGGATGACTTTGTGACACCTCTATGCCTTTAGAAGTTCCCTAAAAATATAGGTTGCTTCTCTGTTCTGAAGTATTATCCTTTCTTTTTACTTTCAGTTTTTATCACCACTATTGTATCATTTAACTTAGAGCACTCTGGGGCATAGTTTGTACAGTAGGCAAAATATTGTATTTTCCTTTATTAGGGAGCCATAGGTCCTCAAATATAATTTGTATAAAGGAAATCCCAAGTTTTAGATGTGGTATTCAGGCAGTCATTATTTCAGTATTTGACAGAGAAAAGAGCGGATAAATATTAAAGTCAATACTGCAGATACTTGGACTAAATTTTTTTGCTTGATGCTACAGCTCTCTTCAACCACCTTTCATTATTTTCCTTTTCTTTCTTATAAAACATATAAAGAAAGGGCTATTGCCACCTGAAACAAAAATGACTTTATGTTGAATGATACATAGCACCATTTAAAGACAATAATTCTGTGAATGAAACATACTTTAAACAGAAGTTGAGGAAATTGTTTGGAGGGAGACAACCATTTACAGGAATAAAAGAGAGGAAACATAATTTATAAAACAGTACAACATTTGGATAAAGGCTTACATGATAATTGAGAGAGAACTATTTTGGATCAATTTCTGAACCTTTTCTTTGATACCAAAATTCGTGTCTGATCAGAAAGATTTACACATTAAAATTTTGAATGTTGTGCCACGAAGAAATTGGCTGGCTTAAACAGGAGGAAGCTCAAAGAGAAAAATATGGATTAATGTTGCAGTGTGGAAACATGGACTGCCCAGGATATCTGATCTCAGAGCTCTTAAAATGAAAGCCTGAATTTATGTGATATAAAGATGATATCCAGGTAAGAGGGTGATGTCTGACGAGGAAAAACCCCAGACCCAATTTGAAAAGAGTGTTTTAGATGTGCTTTTTTAGCTAAAAGTTCGTAGCATCTGTGGCTGTGCAGCTTTTTGTGGTATGTGTTTAAATAAACTTTAGTCACTATAATAATCAGAAAAATGTGCTAGAGGGAGTTTCAGTTCTGATGCAGAATGGAGATGATATCAACACATCTCACACACACCATGATGGTTTTCTGTGTTGCTGGCTATTGCAGGCTGCTCCTCTGCTGATTTAAGGGGTAGCAGAAAGCCAGAACAGTTCATTTTTCCTACTCTTTCCAAGAACCATGGGAAAACCCATAAAATTGGTTATATCTACTTGAGGTTTTAGAACAATTTCAAACCTAACACTAATATTTGTTTATAGAATCCATGTATAATGGCATTTAGGAAAAGGTGTGTAACCCTTTCAGTTGAGACAAAAATTTTCAGGAAGATTGAGGAATTGTATGCAACTGTAGACTGAAATAAATACTCCCAGTGAAAAACATACAGTTAGTCTGAGCATGTTTGTTTATTTCCACTCTACTGAGTGCCTTTGATGTGTTCTGCGTTGAGCCTTTTGGTGCGCTAGAGCTTCATAAATATAAATATTGCTGATAGCCATATAATTATGGACAGATGGACAAGTAAAATCCAACTGAGAGACGCTTGCTTGTTTTCAGAAATGGAATGAAGTTTGTTTGTTTGTTTTTATTTATATCAAAGATGCAAAGAAGCAAAATTAATGTCTGTGGTAGGAGCAAGGCAGAAGGAAGCATTACATAAGTCCTCTACTTCCCAATACCATTCCCTCCACAACAGTTTTCCTGGCAGTGTTTGAAATCAAATTGTATACCTCAAATCTCTTATTTCTTTACTGGGCTTATACTGGAACACAGGCCCTGCAGTTTTGGGGGGAAAGAACAGCACAACAAAATCCATTGCAATCCATCTGTAGCTCCCAACAAAGCAGTTCAGCCTGTTATGCTTCCTCTTATCAAAATTGAGTTTTTGTTCAGCTTCAGCATTTTCACCTGTGGATCAACGTCCAGAAAAGTTAAAAAGGATTAGGGAAGAGATAGACAGGAAAATGTAAAGACACAAAAAGCCTCACTGAACTTTGATCAGTCATGTGAGCATCTGCCCCAGGTGCATTCATTCAGAAAAGCTGCAGCCTATACATGCCTTTCCTAGAATTCTCCTGAAAGCTTTATGTCTTTAATTTTCAGTCCCTGTAACTGATAGACATTTATTAGGCTCAGAAATGCTACAAGGTTACATTACATCATTTTTAATGGTGGGGTTTTTAATATTTTAAGGAATTTATGAGACTGGGGTTTAGTTTAACAGACAAAGGAAACAATGAGTCAGCAGTCTTGAAATGTTAAGTGTTTGGAGATACTTACTCAGTAAGATGCCCAAATCAGAACAGATTAACACCTATGAGTACAAATGGCATGCAAAGGGTGTGAACATCTCTGAGATACACTGACTTCAAAATGTGCTATGACTTTAGACTGCTATCATCAGGGAATAGATATGGGGCTTTCATTCTTGCTGTTTGTTTTGAGGTTTTTTTAAGTGTTTCAGGAGCATGCTTTAATCGTTAATGTTAAATAAAAATGGTTGGAAAGTGAGCCCTGGCTCCAAGGCAGACTGCGCAAACTGACTGACTCCCAAACCACGAGAGCAGACTGCAACCACAAATGCAGGCCTTGCACCAGGATGATTTCATACAGGAAGCAGAAATAAAACTGAATATAAATACTCAGATATCCATCAAAACTTGCCCAAGATATTGTCTTGGGGAGAGTTTTAGCTGTCCCCAAAAGCCTAAAAAAACTACAGCAACAGTTAGGCAGTGCAAAGTATAGGACAAGAGGTCCTATACTTGTCTTTTTCTGAATCTTCTTCTCTATCAGAATTGTTGGAGCCAGAGTATCTGCACTACAGGGAACTACACAGTCAGTGAGCTAGGTTTTTATGGGATTTTCAAGGAAGCAACCTCACTGATTTATCTCATTGAATAGACAGGGTTCTTTTCATCCAGAATCTAGTCCTTAACGAGGTTTCCATTAGCATGGTCCTAGAGTAATGGATGTGGAAGTAGCACATGACGAAGAATCAGAAAGAAGGATACAAAATACTGACTGTTTGGCTACCAAATTAGCTAAAGAGGATATAAATAAATCATAGATATTACTACATTGTAATCAAATATAGTACAGAGTCTGTGGGGTTTGGCTTTCCAAGCAACAAAAGAATATCACAATGCTGATACTGCATGTCCTCCCTCCTGCCAGAGCATAATTATTATAGAAAATAAGTACTCATCCAAAACACCTGAAGTTATTCACCAGCTACAATTTTAATAAACATCTCCTGGATTTTGGATTTTTTTCTGCATTCTATTGTATACTTTCAAGAGAGGTAAAAAATCTCTTTTCATCTAAGTAAGAGCACTGTATTTAAATCCTGAATAAATATTTATTAAGAATAAGCTATATGTATTTTAGGAGCTAAATGGAATTTTCCATCAGGATTTTAAAGATCCACATAATTAAACACACATTGTGGAGGGTATTGTGTGTTTCTTTGTTTGCTCTGCAATGAACTTTTGTTTTCCAAGAAGCACTTGCAGTTGATTACATATTCTTTGTTTATCTATTGTTGATTCAACTGAGCATTTTGAGCCCTTGTTGCCACTTCTGTGCAGTCAATCAACCTATTTCCTTTGTTCCACCACAAAAGATGTCTTTGTATTAGTTGAGCTCTGATTTTTTGGGGGGGAATATTATTACATAAATGGAGGAGCTGATTTCATGGAGTGTCTCTGCATGAGCTGTATCAGCTGGTGCATGATCACCAGTGCCTTTTCATGTCTGTGTAAACACTAATCGAGTTCTTACGGTATCTGTGGAGATGTGCATGGATAGCTCTGCGCTGTTTGAGACCAACATTTCCTGGCAGGTCTAAGAGACAGACCTAATCTCCTTAGCTGCCTTGTAAACAGAGATTTATCAGTGGGCTTGGATCCAGAATATTCAGATCTGCTGAAACTGATGTTTCTTTTCTAGGATGTATCTCAGCACATACCAGAAGGGATCACAAGTCCATCAGCCCCAAACAGATTTTCTGTTTATAGTACCTCAGTTGCTCAAGCTTGAAAAAGCTGCAGTGAAACAAAGCTACTTTTCAAGAAATAGCCTCAACTTTTAATATATGGCAGCAAGAGTGGAAGGATACTGATTCAAAGGCCTGTCATATTTTCTTTAATTTTGCATTTCTCCCCTCAAGCTTAGCATTTTTCTTGTCATAAGGATTTGTCCTACTTTTCCACTCTCATCTAACGTATCAGGAGTGCAGAAAATCAGAATTAATTTGCAAGTAAAAGTAAATAAACTGCGTAAACTCTCAGGCAATCTCCTTTAACAGCCATGTTGTGGTATTGAAAATCACTGTGTACCTACAACATTTTAAATGATGGTATAAAATTTTATAAATCCAGGCTGAATATATGCTTATAGAAAGGTGGATACTTATGAATATAGAGGACACAAGTAATTACTGGGGCAGATGCTCCCCTCTACTAAAAAGCAGAATTATATAAGAAGGCCTACATGGTTTTGATGTCATTTCCTGAAATGGCACCATGTGTCTCAGATGTGTAATTTCGGGGACGGAGTGACAAATAAGCAGTTGGCTGATTACTAATATGGTAATTTTAGATTCTCTAATTGTGATGAGTAACAGTCACCCAACTTCACCTCTTGCCAAAAGTCTGTCTCTGGCAGTTAATTCAATTTCATTGATACTTTGATTATTTTTTTTTTTTTTTTGGTCACTGATCTAAGTAATCCCACCAGGAAGCTCCTGATACAAGGTAGGCCAGGTAGGATGTGGTGTGACAAGGAGTAAGGGCAAAGGACAATTCTGTGGTGTCAAGGAAAGTCAATGCATTGAGAATCTCCTTCACATTCAGGAAGATCAATCTCTCAGCTACTTCTCTCTTTGCTTTTCCCACACTCTTTCATAGCTGCAGGAGCTCTGGATTTGGAAGGATTGATGGTTTCTCCCCTTCTTTTATTCCTGTACCTTTGAACAAAATGAATAGCTTTCACAAACTGAGGAAACTAGCGAGTAAGAGGTGCTGATGTTAAAGAAGCAGCACATGTTGGTGGCACCAAGTGGAAGGAAAGGATAGGTGGGGTGGGATTCTGAGGCTCATGGGGAACTAGAGAGGGTTCACAAAACAATTAATATACCTGTGAACAACACAAATACAGGCTGAGGTCAGGAGGTGCTCTTTCATCGCTTGTCATGAAGAATGGGACTAATGTCCTAATCTTGAACATGATGACTTCCTTGAAAGGGTACTTTACTTTGTTATAACACAAAAGATATTGCATTCCAGATGACATTTAAAAATCAGCATTCAAGGCAGTAGTTTTAAAATTTCCTATAGCAGAGTGTGCAAATAAATTTAGCAGGTGTTATTAGAGCTGGTAGGGGGTGAAAGGCAAATAAAAATTGCTGATAGGGATTTTCTCTGTGTGCTGCTGCTAGGATCCTGCAGTCTTAGTTAAAGCTGCAGTATGTTGCTCTTCATGGGAAATTTATCTCTTTTTATATTATTTCACCTGTGAAATCTATTTACAGAAGAGGAATTTTCCATTCACCTTTCCTAAAACCATTTTATATTGTTGCTCAAAGTGGAAGGGCAATCTGCAGCTATGTATGGTAAACCAGTGTGATTTGTTATCAGGAATACAAATGAAACATTTTCCTACAAGCTCACCTTTTTCTTTTCTGTGTGGGCATACAAAGTTCAGTGGCTGGACTATTCACACACTACAAGATATTACACTCTGCTGCTTTTACCTCCCTTTCATGTGCTTTTCTCTTTTCTTAAGAAACGTTTGCCTAAAAGTAGGCCAGCATGATGGATTGATTGTGGACTAAAATACTCCCATATCCCATGTTCTGGATTTTCCAGCTTTAAAAGAACTCTGCAAGAAAAAATGTGCTTACAAGAAAATGGATGTATTCAATTTATTATTTTCTATTGTCTTCAGTAGAGTTTATTTGGAAAAAAAAATAGTTCTTGAAACAGGGTAAAAAAAAAGGAGGCTGATTTGCATTAAAATTATTGTGCAAATTCATTGTTTTGGGGAAAGAAAAGAAGGATATTTATTCTTGGAAAATACACTACTCTTGATGGTATTGTTATAAAGAAGTGGGTAACCACTGCAGAATGAAGTTGACATGGGTGAAATGACATGATGTTTTCCTGATAGAGGTATTCTTTTATTAAGATTCCTTTCTTTTCTGATGATTGAATTCCCACTCTGCTCTCCTGCAAGCAAAAATATGAGCTCTTCTGCCCTGTCCCTGTATTCCTTCCTTGCTTCATACTTTTCCCATCTATTTGCTGCCTTTTGTTGCTGAAACTTGTTGCCACCTTTCTGGAGTGTATCCATCTCCTACTGTCTGTGGCTTAATCAAGCTCTCTCTTAGAACAGATACTTGACCAGGACTTTTGGGATGATAATGGATTGTTTTCCACAAGTAGCATTTTGAATGCAGAGCTTGTCAGTACAGACACCTCAGTTATTTTCCTAGCAGGACAAGAGAATACAGGCAGAGATGAATTTTCTTGCTCTAAATTCATTTTGTGCCTTTGTGAAAGGATGAGTTTTTAGTATTCTGACTGAAAAGCGGAATAAACTCCTTGTAAACCTCTGAATACTCTCTGTTTTCTCTACTGCACGCTGCAACAATTCTGATGCTACTGCCAGAAGCCTCTGCAAGGTGTGGGGAAAACACAAGGAGCCTTGCCTTACTGCCAGGCTGTGCGTCACAAAGTGCCAGAGCTTGGCCAATGGTGTCTGAAAGAACACATTGCTGCTGGTGCTCAGTGACTGAACAGCCAGCAGGGGCTGGATGTGCCAGGCAGAAGCTAGCTGTGCACTCCTCAGCTTTGTGTTCCTTTGTTGGTTGGGGTTTTTTGATTGTGCAGCAGCAAATGCAAATTCCATTACCCATGGGCACTTGGGTCAATGTCAATGGGGCCACGTTTTCTGTGGAGCTTAGGCAGTTTTTCATCAGGTCTTACATTCCCTTCCTTTCAGTTTTTTTTCCTGTCCCTCCTTATGCTGGAGAGAACCACTATGAGCCATAACTTTGCCTTTCATATTTGCAGCATATCACATCTCCCAAATAGCTGTAGGAGCAAACAAGGGAGGAGTTTTCCACCCTCTAATGCTTCCCTTGCTGTGGAAACACTTTTTATGAAACCTGAATTTATTTATCCCCTGATATCACACTGCTTAAGTAACACTAAGAGAGCGGTTAAACTATTGAAATCAATTGATTCAGTCTTAATTCTTAAATTTCACCTTTACTTGGATAGAATTGGACTTTTTTTTTCTAATTTGAGCTTTGTCCCAGTAGTATTAAGATACAATTATGCAGAATTACAGCACTGATTTCTTCTTATTTCAAACTTTTTTCTTAAAACTAAACAAAAAATACTGAGGCAATATTGAAGCAGAACAAAAGACAATACTTTTAATTGAATTCAGTGAGATTTTATGCTCACTAGGACAGTGCTATGCATTTTTGTAATAAAAAAGAAGGTGAGAACAGTATTACTTTTGCCCATCATGGTTGACACCTTGGGCCTTTTCACATATCTTCTATTCCTTACAGAGCTGCAATATCACAAAGATAAATGTTCTTACACCCTTCTGTAAAAATTACTTTGAACCTTTTCAAATGCAAAAATCCATTTCCTTTATCAAGGAAGAACTTATACTAAATAAGAATATTTCTAAAACAGCATTTCAGCATATTTATTGACACTTGCAATGACTGCACACATTTTTTTTGTCCAAAACATTCATATTTTTGTCTTGGAAGATTAAATTTGTTCTATATTCATATTTTGGGAATGGAAGCCAAATGGATGTCTCCTTGTGCAGAAGCCTGGTATTTGCATTTATGCACAGAATTATTTTCTGAGAGATATTGAAAAGTTTTAATTTCATGATTAGAGCTTTATTAATGGTTTGAAGGGTTCTGTATTTCTTGCTTTTGGGTTTTTTTTCTAATACTGTAGTGTTGTTGCAAAGGCTTTTTTTAAGTGACTGCAGAGAAATCGTTGTGAAAAATTGTGTTGAGAAAAATAACCAAAGAAAATTTATGTGTTTTTAGCAGAAAAAGTAGAAGACTAAATTTTACTTTTCCAGCGTAAAGTAAGAAAATCCAAATCCTTATATTATTCCATTTTCCCCCTTTTATATTGGATTTTCTAAAAACAGAATTGTGCTACAGGTAGAAATGTGTGCCTACTGTACTAGTAGCCCCAAGGAGAATATAAAATAATACATTTCTAGTCACAGAGAGAGGAAAGGCAATGTTAAAGATGAGAAGCTGCAAAAGATAGACCACAAAAAAAAAAAAAAAAAGGAAATACATAATTTTCAAAAATAACACTAGTGATATAAGAGTTGTAATGCTTTGAAAGAATACCAGCTGCTAAGTTGAGAAGGATTGCCTCGATTTAATAATCATCCTGAGCCTATTATAGCATTTGCATATCAAATTTAGCAATCTGAACTTTTTTTACATATATAAGGTTAAGACACAGGGTCTATCCAGTTCTTTCGTAGGAGTTCAACTAATTAAAACATGATAGTTCCACAGAGAATGTGAAACTGAACTCTGGTAAACCAGATATAATTTGTTAAATTATAGACAAGAACATCAAGGTTAATATGTCTGTTGCTATTAAAAAAGGTTGGATTCATTAAGAGATAGTTTTAGGATTCGTGTTTTAAGGTACTTGCAAATTTGCGAATGTGTAGCAGTTCTGGCTGAAAGTGTGCAGTAGCTGAAGGCTTCATGGAAGTCAGTTTTATTTCAGCCATAACCCATTCATTTGAATCAGGCATTTATTTCTCAGGCATACGATGGTCAAATCTGTGCTAGTGGAGAGAAACAGTAGACATAAGTATGTCCATAATAATTTTATTTTTTGAAGAGGCAGGAAGAAATTCTAATTAAGGGGAGACAACAGTCAATATAAAGCCTTCCCCATTTTTTCCTCTTTTTGACACACAACAACCCTGCTGACAGAGGTGACATGAGGTAAAGTTATTTCCAGTTTTTCTGGAGGTTTTAGTTGCTCTCATTCCTCTCAAGGAGTTTGCAGCCTTCCTTACTGGACTTGGAAAATACGTAGGCTTGTGAAGTCAATCTGAAATCTCTTGCACTGATGCCACTGATATACTGGGAAAATAAAGATGCAGACAAAACTACAACCACAAATCTGTCCCCACAGACTGCAGCATTGAGCTGTGCCGATATGCTCTAACTTTGCTTTATTTGAAATCATACACCATTAAAGCTGCCTTTCTCTTAGGACTCAATTCTACTTTAAGATGGCAGCAAAATCTTATATGTGAGAGAAAGAACTGGACCTGATTGATACAGATATGCTAACTTTAACTTTTTTAAAAAAATCATTTGAAATAAACTGTAAATACATTCGTCTCTCCAACCTGTGTGCCTTTTATCTGTAGTCTCCAATTTCACTTCACATTTTGCTGTGATAAATTGACTGCTCTGAATGTGTGATAGTCAAAAATACTTTTCTGTGCCTGAAGTTGAAGTCCATGTGAGAATTATTGGAAAGCTTCCTTCTTCTTGATATCCATAAGGTAGTATCAGGGTTGGGATATGAGTTTCAGTGAGTCAGATATTCCTAAATTCTTTTCTCTTTCTCTCTTTATATGAGAGAAAAAGTACACATAATGTTAGCATACTTTTAGGTCTGCAACACATTTTCAAAGCTGCTATTAGAAGATACAACTAGAATGCTTGAAATACTTCAAACAGATTAATAAATATACACCTTAGGCCAGACTCTTGAGTGTGTAAAGCTGCTGGATTCTGAAAAGTCGACAGTTATTCCAAATGTCTGGCCCTTCAAATTTAATCCCAGTCATTTGATCTGTCTAGAGAAAAATTCATTCTTCACACTCCCATGTGATATAAAAATTGATATTCACACAAGGTCCTAACTGGCAATGAGGTTCATGTGGATTGTACACTTAGCAATACAGAAGTTTAAAAAATAGTCCTGCTTCACCAGACTTTGATATCTGTTTGGTGTGTACTTAATCTGTAAGGACAGAATGGTGAGCATGGTGCAAAACTAATAGCAGGTGTACTCCCATTTCCTCGTTTCATGTTTGCTTAGTCAGAAAACGCCTGTAACATGCCTGTCTCCTGTTCACCCTGACTCCAAACCATGCTTTGTTTCCTACCCTCTACACATAATCCCTCTCAGGAAGCCCTGTCCTTTTAGAGAACAAGACAGAGTAGGAACCCAGGCAAGATGATAACATTTACAGCCTTTATGTTCACAGGAGGGGCTGTGTTTTAAAAGCAGATCTAGAAAGCAGAGACAAGTCTTAATACTGAGTTATTCAGCAGCCTAAATTTTCAACTATTTAGCAAATTATTGCATTAAATATCAGACTTAACATTAGAGTTTTCTTTCCTGAGTAAGTTATTACTTATTTTCATAGGTTCTTTCAGCTGGTGCTACAGAAACTCCATAGAGGATATGGTCTGGCTTCTTGTAGTTACGGACAGCAATAAACTGAATTGATATTAACTTGCCAAAATTTTTGCAACCCTTTTAAGTTCCTGTCTCTGTTGCCGTTGGATTTTGGTGCTTGTACTTAGCAAAGTATTTTTTGCTGCCACATCTTTGCAGCCTCACCTTTGTGCCTGTGGGAGAAAAGAGATGTTTAATGGTCTCCTGTCCTAGTATCAAGCAAACTTTAAATGCATTGCATGAATGGTTTAAATCCATCCATAAAAAAATGTACTTCTACAGATGAACTTAGAAATGCTAGACTTTTAGTCTGTGCATAATGTCATGCTGTTCAAGGATATGCTCCAAATATTCTACAAACAACTTGTCTCTTCTTCAATATGTTTTTAGTTTGAAAAAAAATTATATATTTTGAGGTTAGAGTACTTTGTAGTACAAGGAACAAGGTGTCCTCTCTCATTTGTGAGATATTGATGTTTACTATATTTTACACACTATGTTTTATAAACATTCATATTTAGAAGTGTTTAAATATATTGTAAAAGATGATAAATATTATATTAATAATTTCAATGTCTTGAAAAAAATAATTTTATAACTTAAAAAAGAAACAATCAATACTTATGACCACACCCTTTACTTGGCCAGTTTCAAATGCTTTAGTATTTTTGAGGGGGGAAAGTAAAACTATATCAGCTACTGCCAGCAAATATTATAGCTTAAAAAATAAGGGGCAAAATCTGAGGTTAGAGAAATGTGTATACTTCATTTGAAGAAGCCCATAATCAAAACATAAATATTAATTTCTATTTAGTTTTATGAAGACACTGGCAACCATCTTTTGGAGAGCTTTGTTTAAAATTGTATCAAAAACACTACCATGAAATTGTGGAGAAAAGTGTCATGTAATATGGAGGGTTTCCTTCCACCTTTTCGGCTTATCACCTATTAAACTGACAGAACAATTGCTGCCAGCTAACAACAGGGTTTTGAAGCATGTTGCCAATCTCAATGTGATAAATGAATCAGTCCTTTTCTGCAGCTGTCACATTTCATTACTTATTTCAATTCACTTTGCTTGCACGAGGTCTTTTTGCCTTGTAGTTTTGACACAATTCTGCTATTTTAAAATCAGCAGTCTGTAAACTTGTAGTAACCGGTAACGTTTGAAAAACGAGACATTACCTGCAAAATGTGATGCCAATTCATGACTGCTAGAGCTCACAAGAATGGATTTCAGTGTTTTCAAAATACGCTCCCACTCTGGCCGTGGGATTTCAGAAAAGTTCTTTTAAGAATTCCGTTTGCAATGGGAATTTCAGTTCACATAAAACTAAAGCAGAAGCACAGCAATGACAAAGGGGGCAGGTGAAACAGGCCCTTTCCAAAGCCTTGTGTGTGCTGGGAGTCAGCTTCTGTGCTGCATTATTTATGAGCAGGGAATGTGTTGGAGAGGTGGTGGTCTGGACAAGACATTTAATGTCTGGATGGTACTTCCCTCACTCCCAGTGTCCTGTGCTTCGATTTCCTTAGAATGAGAATAATGCAAGCCTTATCTTTCATTCACATTGCATTTAGACTTTCCTATTTGAATAACAAAACTTGTGCCACTTCAAGGGATGTTCACATTGCTGGGATATATTCTTTCCTGTATACATGAGCAGAGAGAGTCTGGGTGGAAAATATGCTAGATAATCTGGTAAGAAAGGTAATGGGTGATAGAACCTCAGTGATCCCCAATACCAGTGGTGTTAATGAAATGAGCATTCATTCTGTCAACTGCTGACCAAAAGATTTTCAGGGCTTTGTGAAATATTTTAATCTTTCCCTAGGGAGTTTTGGTATGTGTGTATGCTGATAAGAAGCAGGACAGGCTGACTTACAAGAGGGATGAAGAGAAATCCATCTGTATTTCTAGATTTTAACTGCAAAATCTGCAGTTGTGTGTGTATGTAAAACATACCATGGTGGGATTATTATCCATAGTTAGGGCTCCTTTAGTAGAAATGCCCATGCATGCACTAATGAATTTCATTTGCATGAAGTGTGTGTGTGTGTATCTAGAAATGTATGCAATAAAACAACAGTAGGTGGGGCTCTATCATTTATTCAATAATTAACTTTTTCGTTTTTCTGAGATGAATTAAATGCTTTTTCTGGGGAGGACTCAAGATGTAGTCATGGGTACATATCAGAGCCAACTAAACTGCTGAGTAATCTAACATTCTGTACCCTGACCATCCACCCACACTCGCCAGTCTCGTGTGGCTGCTATCTGCTCATTTTTTTCCCCACTGGAGGAAGGAAAGAAAATAAGCCTTCAAAAAGCTGTTTCTGACTTTCTTTGCTTTAACAGTTTATAAAATACTATTGGAGACTTCTTACTGTAAAGTATGAAACTTAGCAGAGAAAAGAAATTCATGTTTTCCTCTCTAAAGGTGAAGTGCCTCAGAAAACACTGACTGACTTGTGATGGCTGCTCATTGTCTTTAAGGTTAAAATCAGCAGTCCTTTGGCCATTCCGTGTCACCTTTTCTTTCCTTACTGACAGCAACAGGCTTTCTAGGAAGCTGTTCCTTCCTGTGCCCCCTCCTGGGCTTATTCTCTCTGTCTTTTTTACTAGGAATAGTGCTCTATTGCCAAGATCTGAGTCCTGTTTACCAGAAATATAAAGCGGTACAAAATTCAGAATTTTTCAAGAAGAGGCTCTAAGGCCTCCAATATTTAAAAGATTTTTTTAGATTTTTCTTTGCTCTTCAAAGAGCTGTAACAGTAATAATGCTTAATGGGGAAGGACTTGCTGAAGAGATGCTTCCAAGAGCTTCTTAATCTTCTAAAACCAGTGACAACTATATTGACAAGGGGCTGCTGCTGCCCTTATATATATTTGCAAGCTATTACTTTATCAAATTGTTGGAGAGGTATATATTTATTCTTCTAGAAAGTTTCATCCAGCACCTCACTGATTTGTCTGTATGGGAGACATCAAAGTTCAAGAACTGAGAACTATGAATATCAGAGAACTGCACTAAACCCTCTGCCTTTCTTAGTTCTTTTAGATTCCAAATGCTCCCAGTGCTTTAAAATTCCTATTTTAATAGGATTTTTTTTCTGATTTAAAAATCAGATATGCAATATGCCAGAAATAATAAAACCTCTCAGGTATGAGAGGTTTTATTATTTCTGGCATATTGCATATCTGATTTTTAAACATCACAACAATACTTTGTGATAGAGGTAAATGGTTCTGATTCCAGCTTAGATCCTTCATGAAAAGAGGGGATTTTGCTGTTGGAAATGATCATGTTACCATGAAGACATTGAGCATTCCCTCTGACAGTTGCAAATGTATGGAAATTCACACCTGTGCTCTGGAGGTGGAATTTCACAATTCTTACAATGAATATCTGCTTTCTCTGAGAGCAATGACCAAAGGTTTCACCCTGGGGCAATTACACAAGTGCCCATGCAAAGATGAGGTTTCATACAGGTACTCACAGAGGGAAAACTGCAGGAATAGCTTGAGTGTTAGCCAAATGAAGCTTAAGCATCAGGCCACATATGGGAAGAGAATGCTCCATTCTTCCCTGTTCAAGGAAAAAAGTCTATTTTAAATTATTGCCCTTCTGCAGGAGAGGGTGCACAGGGTGCTGTGCATCAGCCATTCACTAAAAGTGATAAATGTGTATTACTGCAAGCACCTCTCTATATGTCTCTAACTGCATCAGATGACATTGCTTCAACTGTGCTTTGGCTAAAAATATGGCTTTACATCTAAAGTTCCATCTGTGTTGTTGTAACGTAATTCAGCTGCAGAATGTGAACTCCCTGTATCTTTGTACAGAGAAGTATCAAGGAGAGTGAAGCAAAGAGCAATTTTATACAGATATGAAATTTACTTATGTAATGTCCTAATCTGGAAATCATTTTTGTTGAAAAAGGGAAAAAGCCCCTAATGAATAAAAAATTGTGCTCAGGAGGGCCAATTCAATATTTCTCTTTTATATGTCATTGAGCATTTCAATCTGGGTAGGAAAAAAAAAAAGCTATTCCATTTTAAGAAAGCTTTCAAAAATTTCGTTGCCCTCCAATTTGAAACAAACGCTCAAATCTTCACATTTTCTTCCAGGTCCAATTAGAATTGTAGGGCGAGCTTGTCTGGGAGGTTGTACTTGAACACAGAAACAAAAAGACTGGAAATTCCAGACTCCAAAAATATCTAGATGGCTGCAAGTGAGGTAGCTCAGAGCAGCCGGCTCTAAGAATAGGAACAAGCAGAAGCCTGCTGGTGTGCCTGGTCTAAGCTCTGCTCGGCTCCAGCTGAGCCTGTCAGTGTTTGTCATTGACTCTAACAGACACAAGGCAGTCTCAGCTGTACAAACTGTTCTAAACCTGTTCTTGATCTTTTCAGATTTCCAGGTGAATATACGTGTATTCTGATCTGGTGTGCCCTGATTTTCCATCAGCCGAACTGTCAGTTCATTTCAGAACCCAAATTTATAAATGCATGTGGATGCCGCAGTCTTCTAGGATTTTAGAAGCATTTTATCTATCTGGAATGCTGTCCTGGCTCTGATCATAATTAGGAACATGGTTGCATTACGTTCTGGAAGCATTGGCTATAAAACATAGAAAAGACTTCTTGCAAAAAAATTAGGATAGTAAAGGACTTACAATGAAAAATTTGGTCCAGTATGTTTTGGGGTCTTAAATGGATTCAGAAAGTAATATTCTCTCATTTCTGTGCAAATTTCCTGGTAGATGTTGTCGCTGCAGATGTCCTTTAGATGAGATTAACAGCCATAACTTCTACAGGAAGGTGCCATGTGTGATATGGCAATTGCCACCTGTGGAAAACTATCTGACTGCTTGAAGGCCAGCATACAGATGTGTGATTGTATTCCTTATGGAGATTTAAATGGGATAATTTGTTCTTATTCCCTGTGTCTCTTACTGGTTGTCCCTTGTAAGAATCACAAGTGTTCGTCATTCACAATTTACATTTCCCTTTGAGAACTTTTTGCATAGCTCTAGGATACTATTATTAAGCTGTATCATTTTTCAAGCTCTTTTTTTTTCCTTCTTGGATGATATGCCAATACCTAATTACCATTGCTACTCTGATGTGCTTCAAGCTGTGGGCTTTTTTTTTCTTACATGTAGCAGGTGAAAACACCCACGTTGTATAAAAATTCTGTTGCTTTCTCCTACATTTAGGTAATAATCATGTCATCAAAGCAGAAATTAGTGACTAGAACATTTAAGGCTGAATCCTGTCCCACTGAAATGATACTGAAATTATGTTCACTCTCATATCTCATTTTTCTGAAAAAGACAATTACACATGGATTTAGACTATTGCTGTCCTTTGTATGACCAAGCAAGAGTAGTATTTAAGAGGTTCCCAAACTCCAAGACCTCTTATAATCCTGAAAAGAAGCAAGTGTTAAAAAAAAAAAAACAAACAACCACTTAATGAGTCCTAATTTTCCATAAAACTGAAGGGAAAGGAGTCAGTGAACCCTATGAAATTCAGTAATATATTTTCTTAGCTGCAGTAATGTTATTCTGATTCATGTCAGAATGGAGAATATGGAGAGCAGTGTCTTACAAAAGGTTCCAATATTTTTCTCATAAATAAACTCTCTATAATTATTCTTGTCAAAGAAAAGCCTCAAGGTCTAGCCAACTAGACAACTCATTGTGCACAAGAAATTTGTGTGGAATCCAGTTTCACCTTGAGGTCTTCTTGGCCTTGGACACAAAATTAAAAGTCATAGAAACAGAAGATCCTTGATCCAATCATTAACCTTACACTACTGAGCCCACCACTACACCACATCCCAGAGTACCACACCTCCAGGGCTGGTGACCCCACCAATTCCCTGAGCAGCCTGTTCCAATGCCTGACTACTCTTTCACTGAAAATTTTTTTCTGTTACCCAATCTAAATGCCCCCTGGCATGACTTCAGGCCATTTTCCTTTGTTCTGTTGCTTGTTATCTTTGAGAAGAGGCCAGCCCCCACCTGGCTGCAACCTCCTTTCAGGGAGCTGTAGAGAGTGCCAAGGTGACCCCAGAGCCTCCTCTTCTCCAGGCTGAGCACCCCTGGCTCCCTCAGCCATTCCACATAAGAACTGTGCTCCAGACCCTCCTCAGCTTCACTGCCCCCTCTGTAGTGAGGGGCCCAAAGCTGAAGAGAGGATTTGAGCTGTGGGCACCACCAGCACAGCCCAGGAGCAGGGAAGCGTTTGCCCTTTCCATGCAGCAAGGCCTCAGGGATGCGGGAGGTGTGGAGGCTGCCAGAGAACTGAACTGAACGGAATTCTGCAGTATTTCTGCTGTTTCTGGGTTAAGCTCCGTGGAGGACACCAAGCCTTGGGTTGGCTTGTGTGACAGTCCTGGCCATGTTAATGAAGTTGCCTGGAGACAGAAAATCCCCAAGTAAAAGCTGGGAAGTGACTGTTGCAGAGCCACTGCTGGGAAACTGTTAGCAGTCCTGGAAATAAAAGGCCTTACCAAAGAATGAAATTGTATTAGAACTAACTCCTCTTCTAGAATGACATTTGCTTTCCAATTTTAATTCAAAGTCGATGAAACTTTCATTCTCTTCAGGACAAATAATGATTATTCCAAGTTATCCTGTTTGTTTATTTGTTGTCTGAATTCACTGCCATTCACTTCTTCATTTGAGGCTTTCTGTTAAAAGCTGCTTTAGGAGTGACATTGGAGAGGGTAAAGGGTTAATTCTGAGTGGAACATCTTAGGGATGTGCGATTACAGACATACAATGATCAGGGCAACGCTTCTCTTTCAAACAGCAACAGATTTTTACACTTGTACCATCTATTGCAAAATGGTTAAACAAACCTTATGAATGATTCTTGGTTGGACCAAGTGTCCTGGAAAGTAATTATTCTGTTCTGTAGAACACAATGCAGGTCAGACACTTAAACAGCCAACCAACTAAAAAAATATGGAAAGGAAAGGGGGAAAAGAGAGGGAGAGAAAGGAAAATAGTGAATGCCTTCTTAAAAGTGAATTTCTGCCAAACAGATTCCTTCAGTGTTACGTGCAACTTGCATATGAGATATAGTTAGACAAATTTTAGTTTTGCTCCATCAAACCTGTTTTCTTAGTGCAGTGAAACAATTCTAGCACAAGTGATTTAAGAATAAATGGGTAGCACTGGCTAAAATCTGGACAGCTTGGATAGAACTGCTCAGGAAGACATGGATCTATGTGTTTGTGGCTGCATAATGGATGTGTAAATTACACAGTGTCCCGCAGTGGCAGACTGTACATCAATACTTTTACATTTATTTGCTGATATAAAGCTATAGTTTACGGCCTGTCAGGATGATATGCTAACAATTTAAGTACAGAGGCCTCATACAGCAAGGCAATTAGGTAAATTAAGTACATAAGCTTGAGTTTTATTCTAAGCCTGGGACCAATTACAATGAAATCAAGAAAACTGTTTCCATGTTACATTCTAGTCACTGCCCAGCCCTGGAATTATTCTACAAACAGCACTGCAGTAATATTCTATATGTCTGTGATAGAATTGCTGATGTGAACCCCACCACAGCTCCTCAAGTAATATGTACTGGGACAGACCTTTCTGTGTTCTGGCACTTACCAGACTGACTTTTGCATGTTACTAGGAAAGTCTAGATTTTTCCAAACTCATGTTAGGTCATAGAAAAGAATTTCTGGATCCCTGTTTTTTGATTGTGCTGTTTCCCACAGAAACAGCTCTCATTCACCACCATCACCAGAGGCTTTTCAGCATGAGGTGAATTAAAAAAAAAAAAAAAAAAAAAAAAAAAAGAAAAAGTGTTATTAATCAGAAATTTAGCCACACAATGTCAAAAGCAAACTATAAAAGAATGGGAAATTCAAAATCTGTCATCAACTTCTTGTCTTACCTATGTCTTTTTATTTTAGAGTATCAGTGCAAGCCAAGAGATCTATTATATATTTGTTACTGTATTTCAGAGTATTCTTCTATAATCAGGCTGTTTTCATTTAATTTTTGTTTCCTACTGTTTGCTTGCCCTCTTATATAGCTAAAACCTCCCTCTGCTAACCAAGGGGGGGTCTTGGTCTGCTGTGTCTGTCGTTGAGCTGTGTGGACACATTCACATCCTATTTTGTGGACACATTAATAGCCCACCTGTGAGCTTTGACAAGGAGGATCCCCATGCCATTGGTACAGGGTATCACTGAAATCCGGACTAAGCCACAAATCTACTTTTTAAGAAAATAATCAGCTGACCTGCATTCATAAATAAATAATATTATAACAAATATTAATTATATCATTTATTCTTGTCCTCAAAATGTCACAGTTTCATTTGTCTTTTGTTTCAGTTGCATTCTTCAGAGCACACCTGATGTGTGTGAACCCAACAGCACTGCTTTTAGGGTTAGTGTGTCATACAACCAGTCCTGAGAGACTGATTTAACTCAGCTGAGGGCTGAGATTTGCTTGACTAGATATTACAGTTCTAATGCCATCATTTTTACAGGAAAGAACTACCATTTTACACCAGATGGTGAAAAAATGTAGCAGTTAGGTTGTTTTTTGGGTTTTTTTAACCATCACCTGTGTCAAAATGTATACACTTATTTCTACCTTCCTTAAATCACAGTGTGCATTCTACAATGCTATTGGAAACATGAGTTTTCCACGAATTGTACAGATACCAAAATGTTAAATATCTAGGCTTCCTTGCCTTGAGCTAAACATGCAGTATGAGTGGTTCATAAGAGCATCCAGGCTGCAGCTGTGGTGAAACAGAGCTTGGCAGGAAGCTGTGACTATTGGAAAGCATTTAAGGTGATTTTCAGCTGCATCTTGCTTCAAGCTTTTCATGTTAACTTCCTGGAGTCTTTTATTACTGTCTAGAGTTATTAACAAGTGAAGATAACAGTATATGAGCAAAGCATATAATAATTGTAGTCTACCAACTAGGAAATAGTTTTCAGACTAAACTGCTTTGCAGGATACAAGAAATGCAAAAGTGGTGGTAGAGATTACTTTTCTCATTGCCTCACCCACTCCTCCATACACTGTGCCTCACCTAATCCATTATCCTGTCATCACTGGCATACAACAACAGAAGAGCATTTTTTTTTAACTACAAATCAGAAATTTAAACTTCAGAGGGAAACAAACAAACAAACAAACAAACAAACATGCCCATTACACTTTCTGCCAGAAGCTAGATTTGTTATCTGCAGTTTAGGAAACATACACTGTAATTTAGTTTTAGAAAAATGGTGCTTGGATTTAAATAATGGGGCAGAACTCAGGTAATTTCTGCTATAATACTTTTAATCTGTAAAATCCAGTATATATCCACGGTAACTAGAATCTAATTCCTAACTAGAATCTAATTCCTTTCTCTCCCTCTCTTTTCCCCCTTTCCTTTCCATATTTTTTTAGTTGGTTGGCTGTTTAAGTGTCTGACCTGCATTGTGTTCTACAGAACAGAATAATTACTTTCCAGGACACTTGGTCCAACCAAGAATCATTCATAAGGTTTGTTTAACCATTTTGCAATAGATGGTACAAGTTAAGAAATGAAAATTTCTACTACATGAAGTGCCCAACTATGTTTTCTTATGGGCAATTATAATTTGGTCATTATTAGTATATTGAGATACTTGATTCTGAATGTACAGCCTTAGAGAGCTGTGCTGTCCTCCCAGTATTTGCATTCTCTATGAAAGTATTCATTAGAATAAAAATAAATATCTAAAAATGTAGAAATATGGCTGTATGCAATTCACTATCTCAGTGCTTTCATGTGTACCTTTTCAGTCACTCAGCATCCCTTTGATGAATTTCATAAAACTAACCAAGTAAAAGACCTGTATTAATATATTGAAGAAAGGCTTTTGGTCTCTACATATTCATTTCTTGGGATCTAATTAAAATTGATTTTGCTGCCATTGGGTTTTAATGACATCCTAGATTGTGGCAGCTTTTCCTGATGATTATTTCAAAGTTCTGAATCAGGGATCATGTAATGTGCCTGGCAGGTTGACACCCATAATTTTGGGGTCATACATACTTAGATTTTCTGAGAGAGCTTAACTTACTTTATCTACATTTTAAAAATTGGTATGGTGCAGGCTTCACTCAGTTTGATCTAATAAGTTGTGCAGTGTCGTGTCCTAACAATCCACTAAGCTATAATCACTAATTGTATGCAAAGCATTGCAATTAGGGCAATTTTCTTTGCTGGTAATTCTGAACCTGAAGGAAAACAAATTAGAAAAAAAAAAATGCAAGCTCTTTATGCCTCAGTATATTGTACAGTATTTTAATACAAAAACTGACCTGCATACCTTCAGGGAATAAAAAAAGAGATTGCAATTTCTCTTGCTCTCAGTTTTAATCTTCTCTTTAAAAAGGAAAAAAAAAAAATTCTCTATCTTTCAGGTTTGTTTTGGTTTTCAGCTACCTTGGCCATAGATTTATCTTCTCAATGTGTCTCATGATTCTCAGAGAGATGCAGACTTCACATTTAAAACTGAGTAATCTTGTTATTTTATAAAAATAGTGAGCACGGCCACTTGTGAGCTAATAGGTAATTCAGATTGTGTAGGCATGTCAATATTTGGCTCTTATAGTGGATCTGACTTACTTGACCAAATTGCAAACTTCATAGTAGCTTGATAATAAGAACATAGAATATTCTATATTAATAACAAAGATATCTTTAATTGAATAGACTCAGTATAAAACAAGACTAAATTACTGCATTGTCATAGGTTGTATGTTGGAGCAATGATATCAAAAATATGCTCTTCAGAATTTTCCTGTTTATAATTAGTTCAAAACTTTGTTGTAGTTTTTGTTTGGTTATGTAGGTTTTTAAAAATAAAGTAGACACAGTAACTGCCAAACTAAAAATCTCTTTGAAATAAGAAGGGTGATAGGAGAAGAGGAATGTATTTCATCAAATGGCAACTCCTCTTATCTTATTGGCTTTTCATGAAGAAAATAATTTCTAATTAAAAACCTTTTTGCTTCAGTAAGTAAAGGCCTGAAGGAACTCAGGGAAGTTCTCTGCTCAGGCAGGAATGCTTCTGCTGGCTGTGGGGGGATGTCTTCCAGCACAGGTCCTGAGCACCTCCTGGAGAGTTTCTGCACTATTTATACAACTTACTCTTCACATATTTGAAATGAGTAGATAATGGCAGCTGCTGAAAGGCAGCTGCCTCAGACACTGCTGCAGCATCAAGCTCTCATGACAAGGAACATGGTTTTGTGTTGCAGGACAGTGAGAACCATCAATATGTACTAACAGTGACGTCCTGTGATGTGCAGTGCAAGTTTTGGGGTTTTTTTGTGTTTTCTCTTTCCTGCTGGATGAGGACCCAAATGGGTAAGGAGGGAGAATGTCAGGTGACAAACATCCTGTACACATACTCCCTCCTTTGAGAGATGGTCTCCTCATTTCTAAGTGTGTTCTGAAGAAGATGCTCTAAGACTATAGGAACAGGATTGGGTTTGGTCTCCCAAAGAAAGGATGATTCCCTATCCAGTGATGACATCACTGGTCATAGAATACAAGACCTGTCTTACTAGCACTGTTTTGGGATAGTACATTTTGCATCAGAACTTCCTGAGCTGGTAGAAAGCAGTGAAATCTGCTGCCTCTCCTACAGACAAGTAATCTCTATGGCTTCATGTTTCAACTTGAGTTCTGTGAAGATTGTGAGTAAAATCATGTTCCTGTTGAAATACAGAGAAGCTCTACTATTGACCACAGCTGGGACTGTGCTAAGCTGCTGTCAAGTTTCTGACATTTAAACGCCATCCTCACTTTTGAATCTTATGATTGCGACTAAAACGTAGCAAAATTTCAAAGGAAGGAATGTGTTTTCCCATTTGCATAACTTTAATGATCAAACTGATTGAGCTTAACATTTCTTTCAACATTCCCACTTCAGCTGGCATTGCTAGTGTTGAAATCGCATATATCTCAAAAGTAACATATTTTTGGAAAGTTCTATGTGATAGGAAATGGGGTCTCAAGATGAAAAGTGCTTTTCATCTTAGAAGTAATTTTTTTTATCTCACTTGTGTGTAAGCAATGTGCTGTGGAGGGAGTCAGACTGTGTTCAGCTATGTGTACGTTTGCCTGCCTGATTTTTTTTCTCACTCAATCAAAATAAGCTTTTGGGATGAGCAAGTAGGAGACAAAGCAAGGACCAGAGGCCAGACAACCTTTTGTATGTTACCTCCTAAGAATGAATGGTGGGACCATGGTGGGGAAGTGATTAAAATTATATCACTGTTTAATTAAAAGGATCCTTAATCATTAAAAGCCTCTTCATTATAGAATAGAAATACAGCTCAGTATTTAAGGACAGTTTGTGCAAAATCAGTGAATGATGACAGTGACTCTGAAAGATAAATTTACAAAAACCAGGATATCCCTGTTTTTGTGAGATGCAGTAGGTTTTCTGAGACCAAAGGTTAGAGATTTTCTGTTCTTTGTGTACATGCCTATGTATACTTTTGAATCTATAGATGCAGCATATTTATTTTTAGGGGCAATTTTCTATTAAAAAGCTGTTTGTCACCAGCTGCTTGGGAAAATTTCTTATGGATGTCAGTGCAGCTTGGCTTGCTCAGCAGGGCTAAGGAATGGAGGCTGAATTTGAGGGCTCTGTGTAGAACATCTGATTCTAGGGCATATCCTCAAGAGTGCAGAAGTAATGAAATCTGTAAGCTGATTCAGATGGAGGGTAGAAACTACACCTAGACCTTTACAATTAAAGAAATTAAATTAAACCTTGCTTTAAGGCACCTCAATTTGTGCAAGTTAGGTTTACACAGAATTCATGCAGTTAACTGGTGATTTTAATGGAAACATTCTCTGCAGCACTTTGGACACAGATGCTCTATATAAGATGTCCAGATAAACAATGAACATGAAGATTTAAAGCACTCTGGTTTGAACAATATTTTGCTGCATTGTGGATGTTATGCTGTACTGCATTCTAGGGTAGAAATATAGGAAGTGAAGAAAGAAGAGTAGAGAGCAGCTTGTGAGAGACCTTGGGGACATTCATAATTCCCTGACCACAGGTTTGGATAATGAGAGAGCTCTAAAGTTTGAAATCTTAATTTCTGACCTCTGACTACAGATTTACCATTCTGCTGAGCTTGATTCTCTGATTATAGAGAGATTGACTGACCAGAGAGTTTTCTCCTTAAAAAGGTTCAATTTCCCAAAAGGGATGAAGAGAAATGTGAATGGCTGTGTCAAACAAATGAGTAGCTGAGCAGTCTATGAAGTTTAGCCACTTAGCTTTTGATGGCAGCTGTTTTAAATAAAAAATCTTCCCTTTGCACAGAAAAGAGATCTAAAAATTCTGGTCCCAGTTTGAGACTGGGAGCTCACATGATTTTGTTCTCAAAAAAACCATTTTGTAACTGTCTTGTTTAGGGTTCCTCCATGCATCCCATGCAATCCATGCAGTTCATGGTGAGAGATGTGTTTCAGTTTCTGACTGCCAGAAGCTCCTGTTGGGCCATGGATGTTTATTTAATTTGACCTTAAAATATGATTCAATAAAGTGGTTCTGCATTATGTTTCTTCCAGACCCAGGAATATTTGCATATGTATATTTGTATGCAAAACTGAGCTGTTGAATCCCTTAGTAGCTGATTGCTGCCTGATCTGGTACCAAATGGGACAAAGTCACAGGGTTTTATTCCACAGCCAAGGGACATAGTCACATATTCTGTTTACTCCACAGCTTTAACATCTTCCTTCTCAAATTCTACATTTACACACCAATACATTTATATACATACATAAATACATACATACATACATTCATACATACACTCACCTTTCTAAAAGCTTTGCTGCTCTCCCATTAGATCTGCTAGTGACATTAGAAATGTAATTTTGTCAAAAAAGAAAGCATTTAAAATAAAGACTTGCGTGACTGAAAGTTTGTTCTCTTCAGCCAACTAGCTCAGCTGGTCTGGTAAAAAAAAAAAAAAAAGGCAAAAAGGAAAACACAAAGGAAAACAAACTTTTTCAATAAACCTTATATCTTTTTGTTTATCATGCTTACCATTATTAAAACTTCAGAGTATGCAAGGTATATTGTTACTGGTGTAATATTGCTCATTAAATATTAAATCCCTGATTATTGAGCTGTAGAGAATAACTACCATGAAAAAGGCTGTGCATCAATGTAGCCATAGTGCACACAAACAAATAGAGTACTATGATTTGGAACTGGGATTTTAGGTTAATGCACCCCAGGTTTTCCATTGGACAAAAAAATGTTAACACCTACAGTTTCCACAAGTGGAAGGATAGACTTGTACTTTGGCAGTTAATTAGTTTAAGGTTGAATCCTAGTTCTTAAAAAAAAAAATAAATCTCCTTTTCAGTCTGGTGGGGTTGCAAGTTTGCCTGTTGATAACACGATAGATTTCAAAATCCTAAAATTTCCAGACGACTACATCCTTAATTTTTTCCTTTTTTAAAAAACACAGCTTTAAATATAGATATTTATCAACTAATTTTCCATTGTTCTCTTTGAAATATTTATTCAGCAGCTATCTTGCTCTCGGCATTGTTTTACTTCTTATTGTCCTGCCTCTGGTGTCTGTCACATGAGGTTAAATTAAAATCACTGAATCACAGAATGGTTTGTGTTGGAAGGGACATTTAAAGGTCATTTGTTCCAATTCCCCTGCAGTGAGCAGGGACATCTTCAACTAGACGAGGTTGCTCAGAGTCCCATCTATTCCAGGGATGGGGCATCCCATACCTCTCTGGGCAACCTGTTCCAGTGCCTAACTATCCTCAGTGTAAGAAATTTCTTCCTTAGGTCCAGTCTAAAGCTACTCTCTTTTGGTTTAAAACCATTCCCCCAGGTCCTATCACAGCAGGCCCTGCTGTCTCTTCCCACCATTTCCATAAGCCCATTTTAAGTGCTGAAAGGCTGCAGTGAGGTCTCCCTGGAGCCCTCTCCAGACTGAAGCAGCCTCTCAGTCTTTCCTCACAGGAGACATGGTCCATCCTCATCTTCAGGGCAGACATGCTCTTGGTGAAGCTGTCCTGCATCACTTCCCTGTACATGTGCCTTGCATAACTTCTAGGAGGATCTGTTTCATCATTTTCTCAGGCACAGAGATGAGGCTGGCAGGGCAGTAGTTCCCAGAGTCCTCCATTTTATCCATTTTAAAAAATGGGTGCAATATTTTCATTTTTCCACAAAGGAGCTTTACCTGAGTGCTGTGATTTTGCCGAGAGTGGCGTGGCAACTATGTCAGCCAATTTCTTCAGGACTCTTGGGGTATCTTATCAGGTCCCGCAGACTTACACATGCCTGTAGGAGTCATACAAAAATATATTCATAAATGCACAGCAGTGATAAACCCAGGATTCTCATCTGATTTACTTTCCATGACTCTTTATGCTGGTGTGGCTTGTTAGAGAAAAGTTCCTCAGAGTTACACAGGGGTACTAGGAAAAAAGTTTATTCTGACTCCTCTGTGGAAGGAAAAAACTCCATGTTTTTCCTTCATAGTTGAAATCCATGAAGGAGCTGAAGTGCTTGGAAAATTTGACTGATTTCATGGATGTCTCAAAGCTTTAAAGATGAAAGATCCACCTTTTCTTCCTGATTAAGCTATGAGAATTATGAGTTCCTGTGGGCTTTTTCCACTTCAAAGGGTCATTCAAATATAACTGTAAGGATGGATGCCACAACATTATTTCCATGAAGTTTGACAGAATGAACTCTCTTTGTTTTATGTGGAAGGATAAGGAAATTGCTCCCCTTGGCTTTTTCTACCTGTTGATTTTCTGGACACTCAGGGCAGCTTTGAAGAGGTTCC
Source organism: Cettia cetti (assembly GCA_013401135.1). Classification (NCBI taxonomy): domain Eukaryota; kingdom Metazoa; phylum Chordata; class Aves; order Passeriformes; family Sylviidae; genus Cettia; species Cettia cetti. The sequence continues at coordinate 5,748 of VZUI01051988.1, read as the reverse complement.
TGCAAAACTGCTAAAGCTGTCAGAATCTGATATCCAAGATATTCGGCAAATAACATGTAGCAGCAGTGTTTTCTGCACTGGTAGAAGTTACATGGGACAGCAAACCATGTTGAACTGAAAAAGGAAAGATCACAAAGTCTAAAATATGATATATATTCACTTTTTTTCATAAGTGGGTTCAGGTGTCCCTACTAGGATGGAAAAGGTGTACACTTATAGGAAATGTTTGGAAATAAGTCGTAACAGTAAATAATCTTAACTTTCTTGTCTATTAATGACTGCTTCATAAGCTTTCCCACTTGCTGTTGTCACCATTTTGTCATAGATTTCGGAAAGATGTGAATTTTGATTTAGGGTTTAGTCCAAGATAGAGTGCAGTATACTGAGAGATTTCTGCTGATTCCATCATGCTTTGGAGCAAGCCCTTTTGATGGCATTTTCATGTTTGCTTTCAATTATTTGTTTCTCTGGCATCCTAAATTGATGTTCCTGATAAAAATCTCAGGGGTTACAAAGGCTTGAAGAGTAATATATTCATTTCTCTTATGCTGTAGTGGCTTCAGTATGTCACAAGGGCATTGTTAAGACTAGTCACTATATTTCTCAGTCTGAAATCATTATTATGTGTCTTCTTAGGGGTCTGATACAGTACGACTAAAATCAGAATGTAAAAAGTACTTGCCAAACAGAACTTATCCCACAGAAATCCTTAGAATTTACGGTCAGTTGAAAGTAGAGAATATTGAAGATTTGGTTTGATAAAAAGTGAGTCAGGCATTTAGGATTTCAGTTATACAGCAATAAATTCCTCCAAGGAAAGTATTCAGTTTGCTAATATTTCTTGACTGAAACATGTTTTGTAGGATTTGCGGTGTGTGTCTTTTTGTTACTATCATGTCATATTTTATTTCATCATTACAAACCACGCCAAGATAAATATTTGAATTGTATATATTCATTGGTGCACATTCCAGTGTAATTCTAAATATTTAGTGGCAGCCTTGGCATTTGCAAATTGGCTACACGTGACTTGAGTAACCTAGGGCTGATGGTTGTTGAGGAGCAACCAGCACACTTGCACTGAGTGACAGGATAGGTCTCTTTTACCCAATTAAATTAGCCATGGGGCTGTTATTCAGAGTTTATATTGCAGTGAGGGAGAGCAGACTCTTCTCCTTAACATGAAACTAAGTGTCACTCATCTCACACCTGTCTCAGACTGACATAATGCAATTGAGCAGCCTGCTCACATCTCAAATGGCTGCTGCGCTGTGGAACTATGCAGTGCATTCCTCACTTGTTGCACCTGGGTGCCAGGAGAGCTCCTAACACCCTGTGTAAGAATTCTAAGGAATACTTTAGGTACCACAGTGCAAACAGGTCCCTAGCCCAAGTGCCCTGAGGAGGTGATAGCTGAGTAAAGCTTGGTGTGTCCTGTTAGGGAGGAGCTCTGGTTCTGAGAACTGGTTAATGGCATCGCGGGAATGCTGGCTGTGCATTTCACCTGGAAGAGGGAATACAGCGACTTGCTGACCTCAGACAAAAGCAAGGTTTTCCTCACCTGTGAGCTGACCACTAGAGATCTGTATGACGTAGCTGAGCTGGGGATGAAAGCTAAGAGGAAGAATTAAGTAAAGAATATTCAAATGTCCTAGTTTGGGAAGCAGCGTAACACCTATTTATATAACCAGCCCCAATTCAGGCATCCTTTGGGAAATTCTGTTTTGTTCACCACAGCCTCCTGCTGAAGTATCAGGACAGAGCAGGTGAAGTGGTGCTGGATCAACTCACAAATTCAAGACTGGTTATGCTCTCAGGGGCTGATTACACCACAGAGCAAGGTAACTGAGGAGGTTTTGTTGCTCAGAACTTCAGATAATACTTTCATGAGACAAGCAATGTCTTCAGTGTTTTGTAAAGCTGGGGAGGAAAGAAAGGCTTTTAACTGTGTGTGTATGCAGGATTGGGATATAGGCATCTCACATGCATGTTTACATGCTGAAATGGATGTAGCTTCATTTCATGGTGCTGATTTTCCAAATTTGAATTTCTGCTTCTTTTGTTGGCTCTTCTGAGGACAGTTATCCTGTCTAGACCTGATTCCATGATAACAGTTAAACAATAACCTAACTCCCTTAACTCACCATTACATTTCATTATTTAAAATAATGGCTGTAGACATGTGTGAAGCCAAGCAGGAACAGCATCCTTGTAACACAACCATTACCTACTGACAGCCAGAGTGGAACCCCCTGTGACAAACACAGTGACCCATGGCAGACCTGTTACATGCTGTCCTTAAGAAAATACCACTTCTGACTCCATCACAGATAAGCAATTTTAATCCACTCCAGTCACAGATGTCCTCAAGGAGGTACTACAGATTTCTTTGCATATTATGAAGAAAAGTCAAGAAAAATGAATTACATATTGTTTTCTGATCATGATAAACATATTTCCAGAAAAAGTAAAAGAGTTGGGTTATGATACAAAATGAGTAGGAAGAAATGCAAGTGAGAGCTACCAAATACCTACGTAAATTAGAATTAATGCATGGAACAGATTCAGTTTAACAAGAGTGGGCTGATTTGAGAAACTGATTATGATTTGAATATTAATTTTTAAGGACAGAGAAATAACCTAAAAGCATTCTGAGACTGTGGTTTTGTATACATAATAACATTTTAACTCATGACTAAGTTATTACAGGAAGACATTTCCATGTATTGCCTTCATTAAGGTGTCTGTCTAGATGAATGCCTTTTTTTTTGTTAACTGTAGGATAACCTATTTAAAATATATTTGCATCTACTATGAGGTTAAGGGAAGCTTCTTGTATCAAGATCCATTCCATATTTTTAGACCAAAGAATTTCTTCAGGAGAAGATAGTCATTGGTAGGATCTTAATTAACATATCAGCCTTTTTTAAAGTAATTCACTTAAGTAAGGCATATTGAAAGCATTTCATAATCAATTTCAAGAAAAGTTCATCAACCCTCAATAAGAATGGAAAATTGTAAGAAAGGAAGCCTCAAAATCTTTACTAATAATACAGGAAGTCTTCCAATATTAAACAATGAAATGGCTATCCTTGAGTGATCTTAATGGTATCACATCCTGATGTCTTCCATTAGAACCATTGCAAAATTTAGGAGCTGATAGCTTGAAAATCCTTAGCAGGGGGAGAAGTGCAGAGACTTATGAAAAACTCTGAAACAGTTCAGGATATGGTAGTGAGAAAAATAAAAGCTCTCTGTCTTGTGTTGTAAAACATTTTTGTTCTTCCAAGAAGCGCGAACAAATTATTTGAGGGTGGAGACAGAGTGATTCATCCTGGGTTTAGTGAACTGCAATATGGCTATGGAAGAGGCAGGAGCTAAAGGATAAATATCCTTATACAGGCAACACAAAGCAGCTAGCAGGACAAAGGTATTCCCAGCTTACAAGGAAGGTGAGAACTTTGTAGGACAGGCATTCACAACTGAAAGCACAAGGTTCCAGACTTCTACAAAATCAGTGAAAAAGATTTCCTGGATTTGCAAGACTTCCCTGTCTTTCCCATTTGTTTGCCTTATTTGGCATCCATTTGTGGTTCTTTCTAACTGCTTTCTCCTAATCCTTTTTCTTCTTCACTAAAGGAGTAGAAACCCCTAAATTCATGTTTTCCAGTGCCAAAGTGAGGGGACTTTTTGAAATATTTAAATAGTATACTTACCTGATAAGCTACTTCCACAGATCTTCCTGATGGCTATTAGCACAGAACTATCTTAGAGGAGCTGCCAAACTCCAGAGGGAGTTCTTGAAGTGACAAGAATCTAGATAATCTGGTAGCACAACAAGTAGTTAATAATCTAGATATCTAGTTAATATAATATTTATAATTTAAATGTTATTAACATTCATTCTGGAGAAAAAAAATCAAGCAGGTATGTGTCAGTTGCAATATTTTATTTTCTCTTGGTCTCTTTATACACAGAACAAAGGCATTTCACAGATTGTTCCCAACTTTTCTGCTCACTTATTCTGTAGAAATATTAATACCCTTAAATACATGACTAAGGAAATGATACCTATGCATCAATACCAGAAAAGGACACCAAAAGGATAACAGGTCAGAAGAAAGGGTTAAAAACATCTGACCATGTATAATTCTATAGAGCATTTTCTAAAAAATTGAAAGTGGAGATTAAAGCCACCTTTGGCAAACTGCTGTTAACCCTTCAGTGACCACCCCAGCTGGTGAAACGTTTGTCCAATAAGTGAAAGGAAAACACCCATTGTTGACTACATTGAACTTGGGAATTTGGCGTAGACCAAATCAGCCAGAGGAGTTAAGACACCTAAACTTTTCTGGCAACCTCAGTATGCGGCTGTGCCATCAGTTTCTCCCCAGCTGCTGAAAGAATTGTCCTTTTGTTGCAGGTGTGTGGTGGCTTGTTGTGGTTTTTTGGTTTTGTTGCGTTTTTTGTTTGTTTTTTCTTTAGCGAATGCCATTAGAAACAAGAGCAACCAAATGCTGCCAGTTGATACCTGTGGATGGCACGAAGGTGGGAGCAGCCCTGTCCTGAGCCCTGGCCGCGGCTGGGCTCCCTCCGGAGGTGCCTCCACCCCCGCCGCACTCGCACCCCTCGCCGCTGCCTGCGCACAGGTCTTTTCTGCCATGCAGCACCAGCTATCGGATCGCTACCACAGGATGGGTTCGGGAGCTTCGCCCCCACCCCGCACCCCCGCCCCTTTCTCTTTTCCTTTTCTTTTCTTTCCTTTTTCCTTCCTTTCCTAGGCTCCGTTTGCCGTAGCATACCCCCTCCCGAGGGGTTTGCCTGGATCATTTATTTATCTTGTGCGCATTAAGAAACCACCATTAGGCTTTGGTGGGAGGCGCCTTGCTCGGTGCGCGCTCGCCTGCCTCCGCGGCGCTGCCAGAGGAATACACAATCGAGCCGAAGCTGCAAGCTTGGCAGGAGCTGCCTTTGCGTGCCCATTTACTTGCCGGATCCGTATATTTTTTTTGCCGACTGGGTCATTGCCGCTCCCCTCCAGGGCTTCATCTAAATTTTTATCTTTGCGTGTGTGTGGATTATTTAAATTTTTTCCCTTTTTTTTTTTTTTTTTTTTTTTCGGGAATCCTCGCCGGAGTTTTGATGCCGGGCCGGACTTAGCGCGGGCGCGGAGGAGCAGCGCGGAGCCGTGCCCAGCCGTGCCTCCTGCCCCGGGCCCCGCCCGCGGATCGGCCTCCCTGGCCCGGCGCCGGCCGCGGGTTGGCCGCGGGGCCGCGGAGTGGCGGGTGCGCCGCGCCGCCGCCTCCCCGCGGAGCCGCCGAGGGATGCTGCTGCGCCGCGGCCGGGCATAGGCAGGAGCCGAGCGGGCGGGGGAGGGAAGGAAGGAAAGAAAGACAGAAAGAAAGGATCCCCCCAAGCCCCGAGGGGAGAGGAAAGGCGAGAAGGTGCGTGAATGTGAAGGAATGTACCTGCCCGTCGCCGGAGCCGCACGCTTTGGGATAAAAAAATAAATAAACCCAGGAGGCTGATCCCTGCGACTTATTAGCCGGAAAAAAAAAAAAAGAAAAAGAAAAAAGGAAAAGAAAAACCTTATAGCGGAGGGACAAGAAGAAGAGCGACAAGGCTGCAGCGAGCAGCGCTAGAGCCGGGCGCCCGGCGGATGGCGCGGCCGTCCCGCTGACTCCGCGGCCGCGGGAGGCTGCGCGGGGCGGCGCGGCGCGGGGCATGCCGTGCCGGCGGCGTGACTGA
>VZUI01051986.1:0-17281 GCA_013401135.1 Cettia cetti | reverse complement strand
CCGCACCCCGACGGTGGCCCCGCGCCGCCCCCCGGCCCCGCCAACGGCAACGCGGCGCGCAGGCCCAACGCCGTGCCCGCCGCTCTGGGCGCTGACAACTGGGAGCCCCGCGTCGTGCCCTACCGCCCACCCAGCCCCGGCAGGGCCGCCAAGAAGGCCGTCAGGTGCGGGGGGGCCGGGCCGGGCAGGGGGACTGGGGCCGCCGCTCACCGGGGTTTATCTGGGGGTAGCTGCGGGCGAGCTTCAGGTACCTGCCATGTTGGGGCTGGGGGACTTTAAAGGAGGGCGTTACAGAAGGCTCAGCGGTATGCTTTGCCCTCCTTTCAGCCACCTAGGGCTGCAGACGGCTTTTTCTCGCTGAGAGTGCCTTTCCCAGCTGCTTCCTTTCCTTCCCTGTGCCCGACTTCACCTTACCCCCAGCCCGCAGCCAAGAGCCTCCTGCCCATTCTGGTGCCCGCTGTGCAAAGGTTGCCTGCTGCAGCACGTGCTGCTGCCACCCTGCGACGGTCCCCTCCTGTCTGATTAGGGACCCCTCCTGTGGTGGCACTTGCCCACCCAGTGCTGTAAACGCCAGCCTGCTCCGGAGTCGGCTGCAGCCCCATCCCAGCGTCCCCTGGATGACAGGGAACAGTCAGTGAAAGGGCCTCCTTGTCCTGGCGAGGTGGTGGATGGATGAAGGGGGCTGAATGGGGCCACTGTGTACCAGCCGGCAGTTGGGGGATGTGATGGGGGGGGTCGCTTCCTGCTACTACGCCAGACTGGGAGAATTAAACCTGAAAGTCATTGTGAGTGTGACAGCTGGGGGCTGTGGTGGGGAGGGGGGCACAACCAGCCCCTTTGCTGGCTTCAGCAACCCGTGTGGGGCCTGGCTTCCCAGACGGGTCAGCACGGGCTCTGCTGCCTGCCTGCTTTAGAGTAGTATGACTGGCAGGGGTGGCAGGAAGGTGTTTCCCAGTTCAGACCTGGCTGGGGCTAGCCTCATGGTTGGGTGTCTGGTGGGTCATGTCCCTGCTAGAGCTGGGTTGTGCAACCCTGTTTTCTGCTTTTAGCTGTGCTCAGCCTTTTGAGAGCATCTGTTTTGAGCTGGACGGGCCAGCTTATGGGAAGGTAGGGTTCCTTTGGTCTCAAGTTGATGTGGCACATCAACAAAGTGCTCTGCAGTGCCTCTGACACAGGTGTAGTGGGAGCTGGTGACACTGGGATGATATTGTTTGTGTGGCTCAAGCCTGGGAGCAGTTCCTGCAGAGGAACTGAGGTCGGTGCTATTGGTTACAACAGGGAGGGTGCAGGCTGGGGTGGGTTGCAGTGCCCTAGGGGTCATACATTGTGTTCTTGCAGGACCCGGTACATCAGCACAGAGCTGGGGATGCGGCAGCGGCTCTTTGTGGGTGTGCTGACCTCCAAGAGCACGCTGAACACACTGGGAGTGGCTGTCAACCGCACGCTGGCCCATCGCCTGGAGCGCCTGGTGTATTTCACCGGCACGCGGGGCCGCAAGGTGCCCCATGGCATGACCGTGGTGACGCACAGTGATGAGCGGCCCATCTGGAACATGTACCAGACCGTCAGGTACCTTCTGGACCACTACGTGAACGATTTCGACTGGTTCTTCCTGGTGCAGGATGATACCTACACCGAGGCACACCGCATCAGCCGCCTGGTCGCCCACCTCAGCATTGACACCCACCTCTACCTGGGTCGTCCTGAGGAGTTCATCGGTGGGGACACTGAGGGACGTTATTGCTATGGAGGGTTTGGCTACTTGCTGTCTCGCAGCCTCCTCCTGCTCCTGCAGCAGCACCTGGAGAGCTGCCGCAATGACATCCTCAGTGCCCGGCCTGATGAGTGGCTCGGCCGCTGCATCATTGACTACACAGGTGTCAACTGCGCTGAGGAACATGAGGTAGGTCCTGCAGCAGAGGTGGCTGGATCCTGGCCCAGTGTTTTCCCTCCTCCCTGTGGGCTCTCTCAATCCTGGGGGGACTAGCTGTTGCACCCTGACATCCTTTAAGCTTGCTGTGCTGGCATCTGGTGGTGTGGGAGTACAGTTTGGGGCTGGCTGTGACCTATCTCTCCTGCTGGCACAGGGTCTGCATTACCACTATTTTGAGCTGGGGAAGAACGCAGACCCTGAACGGGAGACCGACCTCCGTTTCCAGAGTGCCTTCACTGTCCACCCTGTGCTGGATCCCCTCCAGATGTACCGGTTGCACAAGTACTTTGCGCAGGTGGAGCTTGAGAGAACCTATCAGGAGATCCAGCAGCTCCAGGTGAGATCTGGCTTGGTTGGGAGGGTCTTGGTTCTGTCATCCTTTTGGGCTTTCTGGTTTCTCTGTGGGTTTCTCACCTGATCATATTGTTGGACAGAATCAGCTGAGCTCATGTGGCTAGAGGCAGTGGTGCTGTCTGGAAAGCAGCTGTCCTGGAGATGCAGTGGTTGTTCAGGGTAATGAAGCCAGAAGGGTGCAGAGATCTGTCACGAAGGCCAGAGTCTGGTTGAGGGCAGAGTTGTTCTGGCACTGCTTTTTGAGCCAGGTCTGGCTGATCTCTGAGTATCAGAAATCAGCTTGAGTGCTGCCAGAGCTGGAAGACCTGCTTGTGCCTGCCTTGGCTCTCACTTCTCCATCTCTCGTCCTGCAGATGGAGATCCAGAATGCCAGCAGCCTGTCTGCAGACGGGGACCACGTTGCCACATGGCCCATTGGCATCCCACCCCCATTCCAGCCCAAAACTCGCTTTGAGGTGCTGCGCTGGGACTACTTCACAGAGGAGCAAGTCTATTCCTGTGTGGATGGCTCCCCCAAGTGTGAGCTGCACGGTGCGGATCTGGCGGACGTGGCCGATGTGGTGACCACGGCCATGGAGGAGCTGAACCGCAAGTACCAGCCAGTGCTCCACGTCCGCAAGCAGCAGCTGGTGAACGGGTACCGGCGCTTCGACCCCACACGTGGCATGGAGTACACGCTGGACCTTCAGGTGGAGGTGGTCACCCAGAAGGGGCACAGCCGCTCCATCACTAAGCGAGTGCACCTGGTGCGGCCCCTCAGCGAGGTGGAGATCATCCCCATGCCCTATGTGACAGAGGCCAGCCGCATCAATGTCATCCTGCCGCTGACGGCCCATGACCGGGATTACGCTGCCCGCTTTCTGGAGGCTTATGCGGCCGCCGCTTTTGAGAGCAGTGAGAATGCAGTGCTCACCTTCCTGTTCATCTACGACCCCTTTGAGGCCCAACAGGTCACCCAGAATGACATCTTTGCCTCTGTGAAGTCCCAGATCACCGAGTATGAGCGCAAGTATGCAGAAGTAAAGATCCCCTGGATCAGTGTTAAGACAGATGCGCCCTCCCAAATCAAGGTCATGGACATTATCTCCAAGAAGCATCCTGTGGACACACTTTTCTTTGTGGCTGGTGTAGGGACAGAGGTCACCATTGACTTCCTTAACCGCTGCCGGATGAACACCATAAACAACTGGCAGGTTTTCTTCCCCATCCACTTCCAGGGCTACAACCCAGCCATTGCTTACCACAACCAGGTGCCACCCACCACGCTGGACCTGCTGAGGGACATGGGGCGCTTTGACCGTGACGTCTTCCATGAAGCCTGCTTCTACAATGCCGACTACATGGCAGCACGCACCCGCATGGCAGGGGATGTGCAGGAGAATGAGGACATCCTGGAGACCCTGGACATCTATGACATGTTCATCAAGTACTCCAACCTCCATGTCTTCCGGGCTGTGGAGCCTGCTCTGCTGCAGCGCTACCGGCACCAGGCCTGCAACCCCAGGCTCAGCGAGGACATCTACCACCGCTGTGTGCAGAGCAGCCTGGAGGGCGTAGGCTCTCGCTCCCAGCTGGCCATGGTCCTTTTTGAGCAGGAGCAGGGGAACAGCACCTGAACCCTGGATGGTAGAGGGGCTGGCCCTGCCACGTTATGCCTGCCTGCCCACTTCACTTCTTCTGCTGCCCAAATCTGTCTTCCTTCTGCAGCAGCTGCAGAGATTGCTGGTGTCCAAGCTCGTAACTTGCCCCACTGGGGCTCCCCAGGCCGGGGTCTGCCAGGCCAGGGTGCCTGGGTCTTTCTCAAGCAGCCATGGCTGTGCAGACCCCAGGCAAGATGAGGTCAGAGTCACTGAGCTGCAAGCTGGAATGCCTGGCTCCTCATCCAGAGCTGCTGGCCTCATCTCTCTGTCCTGGCCCTGCTGCTGAGCACTGAGGAGATAGGCTGCCCTGTCTCTTGCTGTTCCCCCTTAACTGGGGGAATGTAGAGCCCAAAGTCCCCCTTCTGCAGGGCTGTGACTGCCACAGGGCCTGGAGTGATCTCTCATAGTTCCCCCAGTGTCCTGGGACAGGACTGTGCCCCTTGCTCCTTTGGAGCATTGGCCTGATTGTACAGGGAGGAACACATCCCTGTGCCTGCCACAACCTTGGACAGTGGAATGGGGCACATCCCATCCCAATAGAGCAATAAGGATGTTGGTTTGAGGGTTTTGCCACTTGGCAATGAGCTGGAGTGCTCCTGGCTGGTTGGGGTGTGAGGAACTTGGGCCCCTGGGGCTGATGGGTGTAGGGAGTGCCAGAGGAGATCCTGCTGATTTCACATACCATGAGCTGCTCCCCATGGGAACCATGACCCAGGCCACTTTGGCCTTCGCAGTATTGATAGGACGTTGGAGGTCACAGCCTCAGACGAGAGCCTCCTGACAGAGGTGGGATCCCTCCCCACTGTGGGGCTGCCCTCAGGGTCGAGGGACATTGTGCCTGACACTGATGGGCATGGCAGAGGGTTTGGCTGTGCATCTCCTAAGGAGAAAGCGACTGAGGAGCCACTCTCTGCTCCTGGTTTGTATTTAATAGGGGGGAAAGGAGGGGGGATGGGGTGCATTTACACTAATAAAATGGAGAGATGTACTGGTGGGTCTGGCTGATTCTCTCATGAGACAAACTATGGGTGTTCTGCTGGGGGTCTCTGTGGTGCTAGGTGCTGGCTGCTCGTATAAGTTCTGTCTGCAGCTGGCTGGACAGATGCCATACAGAGAGGCTTCTTTCCCCAAGCACCTGCAACATCCTTTACCTGAGCAGGGAGATGCCTGCTTCTTCTTAAGGGGGCTGTGGGAGCCCATTGCCCTATGGACAGGCTGGCAGATGTTGTGCCAAGCAGACACTTCGAAATACCTGCTTTAACTGTGGTTTGCAGCAGGAGTCCTGCACTTCCTCTGATGCTCAGTCTCAAGGGCTGTCCTGCTGTAGCTACCTGCTGCCATCACTGGCGGTGTGGCAGGATGCTGAGCCCCCTGCCGTGGGCAGTCTGGTGTAACGTGTGGACTGCCCTGCCTTTCCTGATGCTGTAAACTTGTGGTCCCACTGACCAGTCCTCCTCAGCCCTGTCTATGGGTGGAAAAGCACCAGTAAAGGGCTGGTACAGCTGTGTGTCCTCCCACATCTGCTGTCTCTGTAACAGCCTTCCTGGTTGTGAGTAATAAGGGTCTCCTGGCCCATGTCAGAACAGAGGCTGGCTGCTCAAGTAAGGTGAACTCTACCCTCCAGGATTTGGGATCAGTTCTGAAGGAAACTCAGGCCAGAACTGAATCTGAGCACTGTGTTGGAACACTGGTGCTAGATCTGCTGTCTCTGCATTGCTCTCATTCTTTCTAGGGCTGTCTTACAGCTCAAGGCTTCTCAGCACTTGTGTTTTCCAGTTCTTAGGTCGGTAGAGCACTGTGGTCCTCCCCTGGACTGTTTCATCACATACAGCTCCTTATTTGCATTATGAGATGTGGGGACTGTGTCCCCTGCCCATGCTGCCTGCTCCAGGCATGATTTTCATGACTCCATGTGCCCTTCCCAGCAGCCCTTTACTCATCATGTTCTACTGCTTCATGAAACACATGTATCAAGGAGACACCCCCAAGAAAATTAACTGAACCTACTCTCTATTACTTATCAAGGCTGCTAGTGCTCAGCAAAACTCATGAAGAGACCCTGGGCTGTGTGGTATGCCTTTTTCAAGGATACCTCATTCATCTCTTCCTGCTCCAGTCTCTGTATCCATGGTGTAGGAGTGTATATGTTTCAATATAATTTTAGTATATTTCAGACAGTAGCTGTTAGCTTGTTCTGAGTATTTCTATTTTTGATCTTCTCTGAGCATATCCTTAATTCCCTTCAAGTGGAAATCTGGGGCAGAGGGAGCAAGGCAGATGCAGGTGTGTTACAGATACATTTATCCTCTGAAAAGCAGACCAAGTAGTAAGATGTGATTAGGCATTAGAAGAATATCCAAATGGTAATAAAGCAGCTTCAAATCAAGCTGGCTGTGAAAAGAAACCCAGAATTGTCGATTAATTATCATGAGACTGTCTAGATAAAGTTGCTCTTGCCTCACTGCTGTTTGCTCAGACAAGTTAAAGGTATTTGCATACTTAACGTCTGCACTATCAAAACCAGCAGAGGCTTCCTGCTCTGACATATGTATGAGCAAATGACAGTGCTTGTGGCACTCCCAGCACGGTTACTGCTCCCTTTTCAAGAGAGCTGGCAGGGTTTGAAGCTGTTATAGTGTTTGCCAGGCTATTTGCAGCATCAAAACATGATGAAACCCCAAAGAAGGATGTGCAAAACTTTGGGAAGAGGGCTGGTGATGTGAGCAAGGTGAGCTCTGGCTGTGAAGTGAGTGCCATCTGTGCTCACTGGGATGTGGCAGAGACCTGTGACAACAGGGACATGGGCACAGATGCACTCTGCCCTTCTCCTGCCCTCATGGGGCTGGCAGGTGCAGGCAGGGCACCAGACCAGGACAGTGACAGCTTTAAAAGGGGCAGGAGGAGCAGCCCTGGATGCTTATGTAGACAGCTGAGAAAACAGAGACATTCTGTGATCCCTCTTCAAGCTTGACCAGTACTTTCATACAATGTGTGGATTTTTGCACTTATCCAGTTGCAGAGCAGGGCAGAGAAAAGTCAATTTTACAAACGAGGCAGGAGAAAACTTGTCTCCTGTGTTGTAGCTTCTGCTTCCCTTGCAGAAATTTTCTCAGTGTTACTGGTTCACCACAGCAATCAAGAGAGACAGAGCAACGTCCTCTTGGAAAGTTTTTCAGAAGAGAGAGTGAAGGAGTGGTTCAGAGCACTCTGAAGCACAAGAAGGAATGTCTGAATACACTGGGCCTGGGTGACACCTGCCTTCCCTCCTGCCTCCTCTCATTTCTGCACGGTGCAAAGAAAGAGACTCAAACTGGGGAACACTCAAGCTACTGCTGTTCTCCCCCCCATGGTTTGTTTTCCTCTGTATGCAAACACAACAGTGAGCCTGTGAGCGGGGAAGCAAAACCTACTTCTCTAGCCCTGCTTGGATCACTTCAGGCTGTGTTAAACTCTGTGGCAAAGCTACTTCAGCCCAGCAACATTAATCAGTTTGATGGCTGACCTTTAGGAGGATATGGGAATTGTGGCCGTACCAGGAAAGGGTTGGAGGATGAAGGGAAATGCAATGCCCTTCCTTTCCTGCACTTTCTTTGGGAAGGGCCAGTGGTGCCTGTCCTGCAGGAGCAGCTCTACCAACCAAGGCCAGGACTCCAGCAAACATTTACTCCTCTCTATAAGTGAAGGCAGAAGCAGCTGGTCTGCTTGAGGAGGAGCGGACAGGGAGGTGCCAAGCTGGGTCTGCATCCAATGCCCTGGATGTCCAACATACTGCTTAGCCCCTCTGGAGGGTGTGAGGGGCTTTGGCTAGGGGTTTTTTTCTGGCTGAGCTCAGGGAAATCAGAGCATTTCAATGAAGAAGGAAAGCTGTAGGTGCAGGCAGAGCTGCTGTCAGTGTGTGCCTGCCTGCAGGAGTTTCCTTCCATGGGGTGTCAGCATATCTGGCTATGCCCAGGGATGTGCCCTCTGGGGCCACACCACTCCAGCAGTGGCAGAATGCAAGACCCTGAAGCTCTGGCACTGGGGGAAGAAGCAGGCAGCTTGTTTGGTGGGCTTCTATTTTAATTGTCTCCTTGGTTTTTCCAGTCTCTTGCCCACTGTCAGAGGCTGAGTGCCAGAAGTGGGGGGCTGTGTGTCCCTTGCCTGGCCCAACTGATTGGCACCACCAGTCCATTTTTCCAGCAAGGGGGTCATGGCCAAATGATCAAAAAGCAAGCAAGTGAGCTTGGCATTTGCATGTCATACAGACATGCTGAGAGTCACTCCTTCCTCCAGGTGTTGCCTGTCACCATCAGCATCTCCAGGCAGGAGATGCTTTGGGGAGAGGTGACAGCAGTGAGGCCACATGTCCCATTGCATTTTGGGGCTTACTTCCAAAGCCTCTGCTCCCAAGCTGGATGTTTTTTCTTTTTTTCTTTGAAGTGCAGCTTTTCTATGAGAACAGCTGTAATTACTGTTTGTGGCAGTGGAGGCGTGTTGGAAAGTGCCCAGAGGAGATGCTTGCCCCATAGATGGAAGAGATCCTTGCTGCCTGCTCCATCCTGGTGCCTACTCCCCACTGCCACTCCTGCTGTGTCTTCTGGGGTTGTCACCTCTACGGTGACAGAAGCTGTTGCCAGCACAGCCGATCCTGCTGTGATCAGATACTTGGCATTTGTCCAGAGCACTGTGCTCATTAAAATTAAGGGCCTGTTTCACGGTAGTGGATCCCTTTCTAATTATGCCCCAGCCATTTCATGTGGTTCATTACAGGTGTTTCAAGCAGTGCTGTGCTTGGTGAGCCCCAGGTGGCAGCATCTCCATCTCTGGGGAGGACCAAGCCCCTGATGGCCCTTGAACAGGCACAGCATGGAAGGGGGCATGCAGGAGTCACAGCACTGGGGTTTGTGGTTGACCCTGGGGTGCTAAACCTGGGTTGTCCCTCTGGCCCTACTCAGCCCATGCCATCTGTGCTGGGACATGAGGCATGTCACAGGAGGGGGGTGCTGCTGGGTTCACGTCGTCTGCCTGTCCTGTTTGGAGAAGTGGGAGACCCTACAGGAGCCGTCATTTCCAGATAGCACCTGGAAGTCACCAAATTAAAGAACAGAGGTGCTGAGAGCAACAGAGAAAAACATATGTCAGATCTCCTTTAGGTCATCACTACAGGCCTCCTGGGAATGGTGTTGAGGCCGCTTTGTTGGCATAGAAGCTGGGATGGACCATGCACGAAGCTCTGCCATTCATCACTCCTGTGCATGGTGCTGGAGGACATCCTGAGGAAGGACCTCATGGGCTCACCACGCAATCCTGCTCTCCTTGCTCAGCTCCTGTGACAAGTCTTCACTGTAGAGCAGGAGACACCATGAGCTCCCAGTTACTGCCTTGGTGCAGGTGAAATGATGTGGCATCCTGGAGGGGCAGATGGGTCAGAATCTGGTGGCAGGGACAGTCTCACCCCAAAGGGATCCAATCATCTTACTTGATAATAAGATGTGGAGGATGTAGCTGTTTCCCTGCTTTTCCCTTTAGCACCCAAGCTCAGTCCTCACAGGGCATGGTGTGATCTGTGGGATGTGGCCCTGTGTCCCAGCTGCACCCAGTTAAATCAGGCTTTTTCAGCCCTCACTGGTTTAGAGGGAAATCTGTGGTGCCTGATGCTGGCAGCCTTCACCAAGAGGTCAGCTTCTGTTTCCTACTGTGTCCCCTTTGTGCTGCAGGGTAGCTGGGGCAGATGGAGAAAGTTCTGGAGAAGGCTGGAGGAGCACCTCTGCCAGGGAAAGCCCCAGCAGGGTCCCTTTTCCCCTCCACCCATCCTCTGTCTCCCGTTTCAGTTTCACCCTCCACCCCTCATACATGAGTGCAGGGCTGTAAAGTGTTCCCTGGGTCCCACCACCACCTCTCCTCTAGGGTGGTGTCTCACCCATCTCTGCCCCATCAGCCCTTACAGGCATCTCTGGACCTACTTGTGCCTCTTTATTAGGGAGCATTTGTACATTTATAAAACAGTGACACACATCTCACGTTCACCAGCACAAGGGCAGTTCGTGCTGGCCATCCCACCATGGTGCCCATGCCCACCCTGCTCGGGGTCTGCTGCTCCAGCTGGCAGGAAGGGGACATATCCTGCACTCCCCCCTTGCCGCAGGAGACCTTGGTGTAAGGCTGGCTGGCGTGGCCGTGGCACGTTCCTGGGATAACACGTGGCACCCTCTGGGGACCCTCCTGCTTGCAGGTTGGCGTTGGGAACCCCATGGGGAGCCGGCACAGCTTCTTCTTAAGGAGGTTGTGGTAGCCCATTGCCTTATGGACAGGCTGGCAGATGTTGTGCCAAGCAGACACTTGGAAATACCAGCTCCCTGGGGAGCACCAGTGTGGCTGGCCTGCTGGGAGGCTCGCTGGGTATCCCCCCACTCAGGGGAACGTGGAACACCACGCAGCTGGGTGCTTGCACCCAAGGGAACATGCTTACACGTGGGTGTATACTTTGGGGGAGCTGTTGGACCATGCATACCCAGAGCCAAGGCTGCTGGTGCCCTGGTCCCTGCCCTGCACCTCCCAAGTGTGGGGCGTTGAGGGCTGCAAGGATGATGGCTCCTCCTGCATCTATGGCTTTGGGCACGGCACAGCATGGCCATGTTCCATCTGTGGGCACCAGATGGATGGGGACCAAACCAGCAGGGCTAGAGGCTGCCTGGCTCAACCCCTGCCTTCCCCAGAGGTCCCAAATTCCTGCCCTGGGGTCCCCCTCTGCCAAGTATGTGTGCTGAGGGGGGCTTTGCCAGCTCGCCCCCCCTCCTGAGATATTTTGGGGCACTTTGCCCTGCGCTGGTGTCTGCTGCTACAGTGGAGGGGGTGGAGGCAATGTACAACAGGACAGGGGGAGTGCTGCGGGTCCTGCCTTGCGTCCTGCCGTGGGTCCCGCCATCTCAGGGCAGGCAGGACTGTGGGTGCCAGTTTTGGCCAAGGCTCCGGCCAGCGGGTTGGGCTGTGGCTCTCCAGGTGGTGCTGGGTACAGAGCACCCTCCTAACCATGTCCAGTCTGGGGGAGGCACAGCGGGTGCTCAGCACCTGGGGCTGGGAGCATGGCGAGGGGTACGTGCACGGTGCAAAAGAGCAGCAACAGGCAGGGGAGTGAGGGCAGGACCCACCATGCTGCTTGGGCTGTGCTGGGCAGCCACGCCAAGGGATGAGCCACTCTGGGCAATACCTGGGCAAGGAGAGGATGGGTTCACAACAGATTGGGGCAGGAGACAGGGGAGGCAGTAGGTTTGCAGTGCTGAAATGACTGGGGATTATTGAGGGCCAACACTGGAGTGGCAGGGGGAGTCACAGTGCAGGGGTCTGGCTGGGAACAGTGATGTAGAGGCTGCAGCCCTGAGAGACTGCATGAGGTTGGGCAAGGTTGGGCAGATGTTTAGGGGTATGTCACAGTGGTGGTGGTGGTGCCAGGGGTCAGGGTGGTGCCATGCAGGTGTGGCTGCAGTTGGGGTGTCCCTGGGCTGGCCACGCGGGTCATGCTGCTCAGAGGGGTGCCCTGCAACACTGCCCTGCCCTGCAGCAGGAAGGGGGGGAGATGGTTCCTGGGCAGAGGGAAGCTGTTCCAGGCATGTCTCTCTCCTGGGGAAAACCATGCAGGGCAGAGACCACCACCCAGGAGGAGTCAGCAGGGGAGGGCTTGGAGGGGCTCACAGGAACCTCAGCTTCCACCCCTTCATGCTCTGCAGCCCCAGGGCCTCTCTGGGCCACACCTGCTGCTCCTCCAAACCCCCCCTCCCCCCCGGCATGCCCTTCCCCCTCCACGCTGTGTGCTTGAAACTGGGCTGAGCCCACGTGCTAGGGGCAAGCAGAGGGGACAGGCAGAAGGGCCGGGGGGCTGCCCCAGTGCCGTTGCTGAGGCAGCTCCAGTGGCATCACTGGGGGTGAACGGTGTGGCTGGTCCTGGCAGTGGGGTGGGGGAGGCAGGGGCCTGTGCCCACCGCACCCAGTGCCGCAGTTGCTCTCCTTGAGAACGCCGGGGAGGGGGTGACGGGGCTGCCCCCCAGTCCCAATCTTGCCTAGCAGGCGAAGTCCTCGAAGACTCCCTGGTGAGGGTAGTGGTGGCGGTGGTGGTGGTTTGGCAGGATGCCTGCATTGTAGGCGCCCTCCACGTGCCGACCCAGTGTCTCACAGGGGCTCTGTGGGGATGGCAGTCAATAGGGTGGGCACAGACTCCATGCACCCTGCCACCTCCCTAGTCCTCCCACCCATCACAGCCTGTCCACAGGAGCTCCCTGGAGGACACCCAGCTCCCTGCCTCCCTGACTGCAGCCTGAAGGCACCAAATGCAGAGCCACACAGACCCTCGAGCTTGGGATGATGTTCCTTCCCTCTGGGGTGGGAGCAGACACATGGCCAGGCCCTGTCCTCGTAGCCTCCAGGCAGCCCAGCCCCTAGGGATACCTGGTCCTTCATCTCCTCCAATCCCAGTGTGGCGATGCTGCCTGAGGGCTTCTTCAGAGGCGGCTTGGAGCGGCGCAGGACCCGGCTCACCTTATCTCGGATCACCTGGGTGCAGATGGGGGGTCAGACCCAGACCTGCATGCAGGTAGCACCCTGTGTGTGGACACCCCAGCCTACACGGAACTGCTGCCTGCTCCCCTTCTCACCCAGGGACAGTGGCACAGTACCTTGGCCCACCACCCTCCATGTCCTCAGGTCACTGAGGAATGCTGGGGGACCCATTCTCCACCCACTGCCTTCCTCTGGATGTTCCCTAATTTGAGGGCTGTTATTGCCCTCTGGGGTGGCCACACATTTCATGCCCTCCCCAGGAAGCCTGTCTCTGCACCCACTGCTGAGACATATCCCTGAAGGCTAAGCAGACCTCATAGATGTAATCCAGGATCTCCAAGATGGTAAGGATGCTGGCACCGATGAACAGGCCCATCTGCCCCCCAATGTCCCCTGGGGAGGAGGAAGGGAAGATGGTCACCAGGAGATTCTGTGCAGCCCACTGGAAGCCAGCCCACTGGAGTGGGCCAGCAGCGCAATGGGCAGTGCCAGGGCTGCTGGGTGGTGGGGGACAGAGCAGTCAGTGGGGCAGGGTCAGCAGGATGGAGGGAGTGGGGGACATGCGGGACAGGGGACAGTCAGCAGCATTCCACCCTTCAGCCAACCTGTGGCTGGCTGCTGCTGTGTGTGATCCCTCCCCCACCAGACCCCCATCTTCCCAGGGCTGGGACCCAGAGCTCTGCGCCTTAGGGCCCCACAGGAAGGCGAGGGGAGTCACCGAGAAGCCCAGCAAGGTCATAGGCTTTCTTCTGCTCAATGGCTTCATAGTTGAGTGCCTCAAAGAAGATGTCCAGCACCAGGAAGTTCTCCCTGTGGAGACACCACTGAGCTCAGCAAAGAGGGCTGCTCATCGACCCTCCTGCACCACTTCCCACAAACTTCCTGTGTCTCCCAGCCCTCCAGCTTCCAGGTGCTCCCAGGTGCTCCCACGGCCCTCATGAATTATTCAGGCTGATGCAGTGGGGACATGGATGGAGTATGTCCAGGCCAGAAAAGACAGTGGGGTGGGCAGGTGATGGCAGGAGGGCTGGGAAGATTGGACAAGTCAGGAAGAAGCTCTAGTGAAAACACCCCTCCACAGAGGATACTGCAAAGACCAAGTATGCCAGGACCATCTCTCTGCATGCTGCCAGGAGTGGAGTGAAAGTTGCCCAGGTCCCCAGTTCCCTGCCCACCCCCTGGAATACCCCAGTGCTGGCAACTCACCGAATGTAGGTCTCATTCTTGTTGTACTTGCGGGCGAGGTAGCGCGCTGAGCCCTTGTTGGGGATGCGGACCATGGAGATCTCCTTGCCGTAGCGTGTCAGGTTGCATGGTGTGGGACAGCTGCAGCGCTCCTGGCTGTCCTCCACTGCTGCATCTGGGGGCAGACACCCATTGGCACAGCCACAATCTCCAGCCCCCTCCCTGGGGCACTCGGCCAGCCCCTAGATGCCTACCCACTGCTGCACCTACCCAGCGTGTGGTCAGCACACTCGATGTACACATTAGGGGAGCAGATGGACTCATTGCCTGTGGAGAAGCACATGGTTGGGAGGAGGGGAGTCTGGCCAGATTCTGCCCCCCACTCTTGACTCACTCCCTTGGAGGTAGTGGGATAGGGTCTAGAGGGAATGGGGATGAGTGACCCTCGGGTGCAGGTTGGTTGGGGCAGATGTGGCCCAGGTACAAGGCAAACAGGGAAAGGGCTGACCTGTGTTGTAAGGAGGGTAGGACAGGGGCTGACCCAGCATGTGGAGAGGATGGGGTGGTCCCTGGGTGGAGCGGGATGGGGCCAGGGGAATCCTTGGGAGCAGGGTATTGACACGGAGATGATCTTTGGTTGCAGACTGCAGAGAGCTGGGGCAACCCCAGCAGGACTGTTGGGGCAGTGGGGCACCCCTCACCATCATGTACACCCCTCACCTGGCATATGGACCATTCGGCAGTGGCAGCTCTGCACCACGGCCTCCTTCTCACACTGGAGGCGGCAGGCAGCAATGCTGTAGGTGTCATAGCCGGGCAGCAGCTGCTCCCCCTGCATGCTGGCCCTGCAGTTCCCCCACGGCTGTGGCAGGTAGGTGAGCTGTTGGGGTGGGAAGGGCGTTGCTGCAGGGCTGTGCTGGGCTGAGTGCCCGCAGGCACCTCTCTGGGGCTGTGGGGCATCCTGCCTTACCCGCTGCTCCTGGCAGGACACAAAGGTCTGGAAGCCAGGCGAGACACCAAAGCCCAGCTGATGGATATAGGGTGGCTCTTCCTGGCTGTGGATCTGGACCCGGATGCCAGCTTCAAATGATGTCTCGTCTGTGGGAGAAGGACAGAGGTGCTGCATGCCTGCACTGACCCAGCACCTGCACCCCTCTGATGCTCTGCTTTATCCATAGTCCCCTGACAGGGTGCTCTGCTTGCGAGCAACCCTGGGTCCTAGCACTCCTCACCTGTGCCCTGCCTGAGCCATAGCCCCACTTACTGGTCTCTCTCCAGATGGGCAGGTACTCTTCCTGCTGGATGTCCAGCATGATCTCCAGCCCATTGCCCATGCCACCTTGACGGGTCACACGCGGATTCCTCCGATCCCCATTGAAGGTGTAGCACTTACCATAGCGTGTGTAGACCTGGGGATAGAGAGAGCAGCGGTAAGGAAGCAGGCAGGGATCTGATCGAGTATTCTGCAAGCAGGATGAGATCCATAAATTCCTTTCCAATTCCATGGAGGTGATGGAAGGAAGGTACAGCCTTGCACGACCTTTGGAAAGGCTTATCTCAGCCTGACTCCCCACTCTGCAACCCCTCCACCCTTGCTGGAGTGGGGGTGAGACATTATTCCCAGTACCCGTGGGGAAGCCCAGCTGTCCTGTGCCTTCCAGCAGGGAACTCACGGGAGTGAAGTGCTGGGGGCCACAGCGCTCTCCCTGAAAGCGACACTCCACCAGCATGTCCTCAATCTGGTGGCCCAGGCGGTGAAAAAAGCTCTGCATGGTGCGCTCGGAGCGGCGGGGTGGCAAGAACCGCGAGTAGTTGGCCAGACGTGTCAGCCAGGCACGCCGGTCCTCCCCCAGCACAGCCAGCATCTCGGGCACCAGCGAGTGGTTCTCCTGGGCCAGCCCTAGCCACTCTCCCACCGAGTAGAGGTCGGGCTTGGTGAGGTGTAGGAAGCGTGCCCGGTTGGGGTTGCAGAGGGTGACAGCCGGGAAGTGGAGCTGGGGCGCCCAGGCGAGGCGCGCGCGGGTGTGCACGGGGCGCGAGAGCAGGTGGTGCAGGCGGTCGGTGGTGCTGGTGGCCAGCAGCCCGGCGGAGGTCAGGAAGGCCAGGCTCCAGAGCAGGCGGCGCAGGCGGGACTGTGGCCGGGTACACATGTAGTGCAGCCCAGGGATCCGGGTGGCTCGCAGGATGCCGACAACGAGCTGGGGCGCGCTGCTGTCCTGGGGTGGTGTCAGAACTTCCCCGTCCTGGCAGCAGGCAAGGGGCAGTGGCATGGCTGCGTTCAGGGTGGCTCCTCTGGAAAGTGGGCTGCAGGCTGCCCCTGAGGCGGCCCAGGATCCCTGGTTCCCTCCAGGGATCTCTCCCTCCTGGGAGGCTTTTGCTCTGCACCTTCCTGGAGATGAACACGGCAGACGCCTTTCTGAGCTGCTTTGGTGATGGGTGAGGGGAGGGAGAGGAGGGGGTTGCTTGCTACAAACACGCCTTTCCCCAACCTGCATTCGGGAATGGAAAATTCCTTCTCGAGCTGGGTTGGGACAGTGGTGTGTGTTGTCTTACCCCAGGCAAGCTGAACTGGCAGCTCCCATTGTCCCGACATGGTGGGCATCTGTGTCTGGATAGTCATGACCTGTCTCAGGCACACTTTTTTAACCCTGTGCCTAGGAATGTTGTGCCTCAGCTCTTCCTCCTTGTCCCTTGCCATGCATTTCACTGCAGTCACTACAAAACACTGCCTGGACCTCTAGGGTCCCCAGCTGTGTCCGCTCTGCAGCTGGGGACGCTGGCCCACAGAGGCAGGACAGTGACAGCACCAGGGTGCCATCACCTACTGCCAGTGCTGCTTGGGACCTTGTCAACCTTGATATCCTGTCCCTGGAGCTGGGGACCTCAGTGCATCTGGGCCAGGTGGGGTGGGAGAGGCACGACTTTGGGTCAGGAGGAGTGGAACCATGGGGTGGGAGGCTGCATGGGAACCCACCTGCGCCTGGCGGGCGCTTTGAAGTGACGGCAAGGCTGTGATCAGAGCGCAGCAGTGACGGCGGGGGTGTCTGTACCCGGCTGTCAGCGTGGCTGGCAGCGCCTGACAGCCTGTCAGGTGCCTTCAAAGCTCAGCACTGCATTCTCCTCAGCCTCTCATCTCCTGCCGCTGCTGCTTCTAGGCACCCACCTTCAGCACTCACCCAGCATGGGCTGGCATGGGGAGGGGGTGCCCCTCATCCTCCACAGCCCAAAGACAAGTCAGGGCTACTGGGCCCTGTGAAGAGCAGCATCCTCGAGCTTCGTTGCATTAGGGCAGGAAAAGGCCAGCGACGGCAGGAGAGATTGGAACAAAGGGAGCTCCTGATCACCTCAGCAGTGACTCCCCAGCACCATCTCTGCCGCAGCCCTTGATGCCCGAGCAACACATAACTATAGCCACGATGGGGACGCGGCCAGGATCCGATCTGGCACCTTGGTTACAGGTGCAGGAGGACAGGCGGGTCAGAAACAGGCCAGGGACCGAGGGGGGCGAGCGGAGGCAGCGGGCAGCACCCAGAGGTGGCCGGGGCCCGCACCCCGTCCCTCGCAGGCCCTGCCCGCCGCGCCGGGCGGCGGGTGCTTGGCGGGCGCTGCCCGGCAGGGGGCAGCAGGCGCCCGCGCTCTG
>VZUI01051985.1:0-86829 GCA_013401135.1 Cettia cetti | reverse complement strand
AGGGAAGGGAAGGGAAGGGAAGGGAAGGGAAGGGAAGGGAAGGGAAGGGAAATTTAACAAGGCGAATAGAACTTGACATGTTACATAATCTTTCCTTTCCTTCCAAAGCCTAAATAATTTATTATTATGATAATAAGTTTCTTTGGGTTATGAACATGGGCTCCACTTGCTACATCCTCTCCTTGCTACATCTTCTCCTTGGTACAGCAGTCACTGTGAAGGGACCTGAGTTCACTCAGAAATATGAAAGACCCCCACTTTTTATACTGTTGGTTTCACTGAGTTTTAGAAAAGCTGTTCATTTTCCAGGTCAGGCACAGCAAGCTCCAGCCAGTGGGGATCTGTTTAATGCCCTCTCCTCTCAGAGAGAGAACCTCCCCAGAGCTCTATTACTGGGGTACAAATTAAGATTTCCACAAAGATTGCATGGAAATCTTCACTCAGGTTTTTTTCCTGATTTAAGAGGATAACTTAAAAATCTGCAAGACTCCCTTCTACACTTCTGTCCAGGGTCCCTACTAGACTTGTGGTCCAAAGTTCCCTCTTTCACTTTTAAAATATAGTTGACCAAATATAAGTCAATCCAAATATAAGTTTGGATTGACAAGTTTCAGCTCAAGTTGAAAACAAATCACTATTCTGCAAAAGGCAAATGAACTATACTTGAACAACCCTGTACCCTGGTGGCATATTGCCTATTTTCATCTGCATAATATGAGAAATAGTTTCTTTCTTTTATGAAATGCTATTTTATGGTGGATATGCTATTGCTCTGTTGATCAATGTAAGTAAAACCCGATGAAATTGTTAAAAGAACATTAATAACAGAAATGGATGCCACAAAAATGAAAAATGCAAAAAATACATGTTTTGAAAAGCAGTTTAACATCTGAGAATTGAACCAATCGATTTCAATCTTTTAACACAGGGTATATTTTACACAAAGATATGCAAAATGCTTTATAGTAAAGTGTGGCCTAGGGAGACAGCAAAAGCCTTTTAGTGAGATCTCTAATAGCAACTCGTACACAGAGAAGTGAACATTACCATACAGCAACATAAAAGAAACTGAATTCAGGAGGCATTATCACTACAAATAGGTATACATTTTGGGGATGGATGAAACCGTGTAATTATTTTTTAAGACATATATATGACAACTAAACTGGTAACACAGTTTTCAGGTTGCATTTATGGTATTCTGAATTTATTGTCTCTAGTTCATTTCCAAACTGTCTGTAGCCTTGGGTTCACAAGAAGTTGGATGGACTACACTGTGGATTTCCCTCCACTGGGAAAAATGCTTGGAGTATGGGGAGCTCCCTTGGCAAATTATAACCATATTTTTAACAGTTCTGATACACTTCCTGAGGCATTTGCACTGGTCACTCTAGGGCAGCAATAAGGACTTCTGTCCTATGCACTGATTGAGCTGGACTTTTGGTCTAATAATTCTTAGGTACTTAAATAGCTGAAAACAGTCTGACACACATGATAAATTGTAGGACTAATGACTTAATTGTTTGTCAGTATGTTTTCCCTACCCTGCCTTGAAACTGAGAGCAGTTCTTTTTAGACTTGTACAGGCTATCATATCAAAACTACTTTCAAATCCAAATTAGAAAACCTCCTGCCTTCTCTAAGCAGGTTGTTCCTTCCTCTCCCCTCTTCCAGGCAAAATTGTTGTATATGTTTACTTGATCCCTACACAAGAAGATGATGCAGGAAATTACCTGGTCTGAGAACCTTTCCTTTTGGGAAAGGTTTCTTTGTAAGCACAGATCAATAACCAGGTCTGAACAAGCCTGTGCTGAATAAATTCTGACTGGCCTAACCTTGGGGTAGAGAAGGGGTTAATAGGAGTGGGTGTCTGGCATCAGGTCTGGGGAACTGCACCTTGGCCAGAGCTGCTGGGGGTAAGTCAGTGTAACTGACCATTCCCTTAGAAGCTGACACATTTTTTAAGAGCATGATGTGTCTTCAGCATATTAATAACCAGCCTAATACTCTGGCAATGATACTCTCATTTGAACTGAAGACAGATGAATAGGGAGCTTTGCCAAAAGGTTTATTTGTCTTTTACAAAATTTCTGGTGACCTTTAACAGAAGTTTCTAGTCTGTGTTGGCTTTCTGCTGTAATCTATGATTTTCTAAATTACATTTTCCTAAGAAAAAAGTCAAACCCCCATTTTTCTGTCTCGTATATAGGCTAACTCACAGAAAATCAGAGATCCATCTCTACCGGAAGGAAATTTTTCTTTTACTTGTCTGTAAGAATAATTTTATGCCAATAATAAAACTTTTCAGTAGTACAGAGATGGATAACTGTCATGATGTTACTTTATTTCTTTCTCTGCTTTAAATTGAATAGTATTTATTGAAATTAAAATTATTTTCAGCTTAATAAAGGCCTTTTTCAGTATGGTTGTCAATGTTGAAGCGTTTGCACTTCTTTACTATTTACAGATCTTTATTTCCAATTTTGTGTTTTCTCAACTCTTTTACAAACTCACAGCTGAGGCCAGAAATGTTCACAAAAAAAAAAAAAACAAAACAACAAACAACTTCCCCTCCTTTCTTTTTTATAGCAATAATTTCTAGCAAAAACATAGAGGCATACAGCTGTCAAAAAATAGACTGTGTCTCTAAAGGTGAAACTAACCCTGAAAAATGAAAATATTATCAGTCATAACTATTATATTGAAAAAAATTAAACTAAAAGCAAATTAAGCCTGAAAGAAAGAATTAAATTTCTCTGTCTTTTGTGAAAATGCCCTATAGTTTTTGTATGTTGAGAATATGCATTGTTAAAGACTGCAAAGTCCCATCCAGAATAATCTTTCACTATGTCCACTGAAGAATACTGCTTTGCCAGACAATATTAAAGTTTCATTATTTTCCAATTATTGAAGATAAATATTAGTGATAAGACTTGGACTGGAAAAAAATTGCAATAAAAAAAGGTGCTTGAGATATTTTCATATCTTCTAAAGGATTCTGAAACTGATAATAATCCCATTGCCTGTGGAAGCCCATTGTCATTACTTGTACTTCTATTATCTTTGCTTTTAATTTACATCTCCAGGAAAGTGATCTTAGCTTTCTTTGGGATCGTAATTATGATAAGACTTTTCTTCTTTCATGGCTAGACAATGTCCTTGCCACTCCCCTTGATTTTTTTCCAATATGCAATTGCATTGTGATACCAGTAATCTTATTTTTTCAGTTACTATATTCCTTTATAAAGTAAGTTTTGTGCAAACATTTTAGCATTCATAAAAGCTGCTAGTCAGCAAAGCCAAGAGTGAAGGCTTGTTCTTTCACTAAAAATAGACATGGAGATTTTTCAAAAATTCTCATTTTGTTCATGAATACCACAACAACTGTGAGTTAACTCCAATACAAATACTTAAATATCAGGCACAGCAACCATAGTGCACACTTCCAGAGTGAAATTTGGGGAACGTTTCCCATAAATGTAAAAATGTCAATCTGTTCATATTCTGGAAACAGCAGTAGTGTACTGCACAATCTCACCTTTTTTTTTCTTGTTTAGAATGTTCAAATGCCAGCGTCACCTAAAGAAGGATCCCTCATAAAGCCATAGATAAAATTGCTGCTCAGAGTGGAAGGGGTTTTGATGCAGAAATGGTCCTTTACATGTAGGTAGAGAACACTCCAAAACCAAAAAATTTGGTTCTAATTTCATGGACCCTTCTTTTGGGCCCAGCCTTAACAGCAGCAAAATGAAAAAAAAAAAAAAAAATCAGCAATACAATGTCTTGTTTTGTTTTGTTTTAGAAAACCTCTGGAAGTCTTATTTATGGACCATGTACATGACAGCACAAATTAGTTAAGAAAAGCTACTTGGAGAGACCTGCACCTTGTGCTCAGGGGAACAGATTGTGATGTTTCTGAGAGTGCTACCTGCAATAGCTCACCTGAGCCCTCAGCTCACCTCCCAGGGCTTTGCCTTCTGTGCTCATGAGCTTTAGCACCGGGAGAGAATTTTGCTGTGCCTCGGCAGAAAAGCTGTTCACTAGGCTACACCACAGAGCTCTCAGAAAACTTCTGTTTAGCCCTAGACATTGAAAATGAAGCTCTTTATACAGTGTTAAGAGAAGTCTGCAGAGAGACAGGAACAATTCTGAGGGGCTGGGAGGTGCCAGTCACTGGGGAGACACTCGCAGTATTCTGTTCTGGCATTTCCAAGCGACTCGTGGCTTCAGGCCATATATGTTGTATTTCTGTAGGCCAGTAAAAGAGGTGACAAAATCAAGTATAAACAAGGCTAGACCCTGGCTGCCAGGATGAAATGGAGACCTCCAGTCACCTGGAGATGCTGTTATTTGAGGATGTTGCTGTGTGAAAGCTTATGGCATTACTTATGACAGAAAGGGGTACTATCTTCGGCAGGCCCAGCCTGAGAAAGTGTTTTGCAGGGAGACAGCAAGGATGAGAATGTTTATACTCTAACAGACGTAGGGAAAATCTTAATCACACATCCAGAAAGTGGAAAAGCCAACTCAAAATTAGTTTTACTGTTCAGGCAGATGAGGCATGTTTGAATTTGGACCTTCTCAGATCTGTGTGGCTGTGTTATCCTGTAAGATACCAGACCTGGAGAAATCACCAGCTCCTTGTTAATTTCCTTTATACCACAGATAGAACACCCTCTCAGGATTCATGTCCAGAGCCAGGCTCTGAGTTTTGAATAGTGAGGAAAACATTCCCAGCTGGCAGTTAGATACTCAGCTCCTTGGATGGAGCCATTTTAGGTCCGAATCACTTCCAATTCCTTACAATTTAAGCAGCTCCAGATTGTTTAGATGACTTCTCCGAATTTTATTTCTACAGCTTTGTGTCCCAATGCAATGGGTAAGGCCTATGTCACTGATTTCCAGAGCAGAAGGGATTGCAATGCTGAGTGTGTTGTTGTCCATTGTGTTTTTATGGATTATGCCTTCCTAGCCATGAAGTAGCAGCACTTTCAGCCTGGCTCCTTCACTGGAACATGGTGAGAAGACACATTACACCCATGTACATCCTTGCCAACAATGTGCTCCAGCTTCAGACTCTGTGCACCTTCTGTAAAATTAAAAATGCACCTGTCTCTATGGGAGAAGAGACAGGGTGAGGTTGAAGGTCTTACAGATGAAGTAAAGAGATGGAATATTTGCCTACACTGTCTGTAAGTTTTATTAGCCTGAGGAGTCATCAATAGAAAGATAACTGATCCTTGTCTTCAAGCCTATTAATTCCTTGGATTGCAGATTGAGATTGACAAAACATTTGATTAAACAGAAGCCTGATCCAGTTCCAATTAAATTCAGAAAAAACTGGATTGTAATCTCAGGAGCAACTGGGGTGATAGATTCTTCAATATGGGCATTTACCTCTTGAGAATTTGATGGATACCAAATTCAGTTCACATAGGGCTGGTTACACATCTTACTATTCCCAAGCTTTGCTCAATATGGGGAAAAAACACATCCTAGTTTTGAAAAGCTTTACATTCTATCATCAGTAATTCCAGCTTTCTAATACATTTGCATTTTGATTTAATAGAAGTTGAATATAAGTTTAATGTTTCAGCAAAACTGTTTCAATATCCATAAAGATTATAATATAAATCTTATTTCGTTCACTTGTCTGCTTTAAAAATTCAATGATAACTAAGTAATTTTTTCATAAGATTAGGACGAAGTTCTTTCTTTAGCTGCCTGTGTTGGTTTCAGGTAAAATGCTTGACAGTACCTCATCATTATTTCTCACTAAATATACTTTCCATATTATTATTCCTGAATTTTATTTCTATCCAGACATAGATATAACTCCTTGGCATTAACAGGAGTCCCACAAGCATGACAAGGATATAAATAATATTTCCATACTTCTATTTTTATCCAACAATTTTTCAGATTTTTTCAGTAATAATGAAGTAGGGAAGTCTCACAGACCAACAAACAGCTCAGTAAATATTATTATTTGTGTTTTGAGTTAATGAGTTTGTTAGAGCACAACTGAAAAGGTTAGTAGTCTGCCATGTAACTATTGACAGAATTTATATCACAGATATAAAGTTAAATCTTTAAATTATTATAAAACATTTTCCCTCTTTTGTTAAGGTACTGACCAACCTTTTTTCAGAGAAGGTTCCACTTCACCTAAACCAAGAGAAAAAAACAGACATCAGAGGAAAGATTGAAAAAACAACACAACTAAAACGAAACTAAAAAACAAACAAACAAAAAACAAAACAACCAAAACCACAAAAACCAAAAAAGCAAACAAACAAACAAAAACGCCCCAAATAAATCCATCACATTTTTTTCATGTCGGCTTATTTTATTTTAAAAAATATTTTTTTTTAATATGCTAAATGATAAGCATCTATTCTAAGATTTTGGATTTTTAATAAAAAATTTATCTTGCCATAGAGTTTTGGGTAGATAAATCCAAGGTGCCATAGTAACTAAGCAGTAAGTAAGGAAATATCTAAATCTCTATTTGTGCTTCTCAATATTAACTTATGACCTACAATTAAAAGTTTGCTTTAG
Source organism: Cettia cetti (assembly GCA_013401135.1). Lineage (NCBI taxonomy): Eukaryota > Metazoa > Chordata > Aves > Passeriformes > Sylviidae > Cettia > Cettia cetti. Next base: position 80,268 of record VZUI01051985.1, on the reverse strand, counting down.
TTTATGCATATTTCCACATTTTAAGGAAAGACTCACTGTTTTTTTTTAATTCCGAATAAAATATATATGAAATTTAGCAAGACTGTAAATCTAGCAATGCTTCCAGTGAAACCTAAGGCAAAAAATTATCCATTTCAGTGTAACTATAAGCACTTGATTGCTGCAATATGTTATTGCACCTCCATGTGGGACATGGAATTTGAAGGAGTGATCCTGAATGACTAGAGTGCAGTCTCAGCTGCACTGAGTACAGCACAGAGTGCTGGGTGCTCAAAACACTCAATTTTCATGATATAGTGCAGAAAGATGCCTTACTGCCTATCCACATTCCTGGTTGATGATGAAATTTCACTTGAGCAAAACACTGCCAGAGTTAAGTTTACGAATCCAGTGAACAACAGGTCTTGAATTTTTGTCTGTCAGGTATTTTATGACTTTTCCTACTGCCATTAACACTTAGACAGTTGAGTGTTTGAAAGTTTGCACATGCTTTGGAGCTATGAAATACTAAAAATGCACCCTCATCAAATTTTACCAAGCCGTCTATTTTACGTCTTTTCTGTTTTGTCAGTCTTAGAAGAGACTGGCTTTCTTCTAATTATAAATCATATCTCAGAATAGGATACCCAATTCACAGAGTCACATGCAGCAGCCTATCTATTAGCATTCATATACGGTGCTAATATAAGAATCTCATGCATATATTTGAAAGGTAAACACTGGGTAATATCTCAGGTTTCTGAGCAAACTGGTAGAAGTCAGTTTCAGCACATGCTGCTTTTTAATTATGTTCTGGTGTAGCCAAATGGAATATAAAATAAACTACCATGAAATGAAGATGTCACTCCTACTCTTATCGCTTGTCAGAATGACCAATATGATGTGACACGATGATCCACTACTGACTGTGAGCAGTCTCTGCTCACACTGGGTTTTTTTTTCTGTGGGGTTTTTTTTTCTTTTAATTATTATTTATTTATTTATTTCTGGTTTGGATTTTTTTTTTGTTTTGTTTTTATTAACAGAAGGAGAGTTATTTCCAAAATCAAAATATTAAAATAATTTAATTTCATTTATCTGATTATGTCAGATGAAGAATGGTACCATTATGGCCGAACTAGAACTTTTAGTGAACTGAATTATGCCATCCAAAATCCCGTAAGTTCTGTTGAAATGTCATGGTTTTTTTCATTTCAATATATTGCTCCTTGGTCAATATGTCAAATAAAAAAAAAAGTTCTAAATTTCTTGATGTATCTTGTATAATTTCCAGGGTTCTTCAGATTCTTGCTGATTAAAAGAAAATAGTTATTTCCATTCTCTGAAGCAATATCCTGATGCATATTTTGGTTGTGGCTTTGAAGTCATATAAAAAATTAGTGATCTTTTATTTAAAATGTACTAACGGTAATATTTAATTCTGAGAGCTTTCCTGTAATAGTACATTAAACAAGAGATGAAAGCTAACAGAAAGACCAATTTACTGATTGAAATAGCCAGTGGATGCTTTATTAGCAACAATGTTCACTTCTCCTTTTGTTTGACCTTCTTGTCTGTGAGGTTAAAAGCTGAGTAAGCAATTTAATGCATGTAAAACAGCAGTTAGAGCAGTTACAGAAGTCTTTGCATTACAAATACCTTCGTCACTGTCATCATCATCACTCCATACGATGTCAGACAGTAAAGAAAAAAAGCCATAAATCCAATCAGAAGACTCTTCCAGTGTCTCATGAATGATTCTCAGTGGTTCTGTGCTGAGCTTGTGAACAGATCTTCCTGAGTGCAGAGTTTAAAACAAAAGCGATTTGAAAAAAGAACCCAAACCCAAACTCCTTCAGTAACAAATGTTAATCTTCATTTTATACAGGACTAATTATACTACGTCTTTTAGCAGAAAAAAGGATTGTGAATGTTAATTTTTATTTTTCAAGCACTTGAGGACAGCTCTCCTTCCTGTGGAAGACTGGTATAAACTGCATCTTATTGCACTTGCTGTTCACAGAGTGATAAAGGACCCAGTGTATAATTTGGTCTGATGTTGTACTCCAAGTTCTGGCTCTGCTTCTGGGGCTTGGCTGGGTAAAATATAAGTATGGGTTTCATTCTAATATTCTTCATTTTAGATGATCTCTTCATTTCAGCCCAGTATTTAATCTGATTCAGATCTCCTGCCTCTTGATGCCCATCTAGGATTCAGTCTCACTCATGTCATATCTCCCTGCTGAGCTCCTTCCTTCACACAAGTCCTGGCTGAAGGAATTGCTGAGCCTCAGATTAACTGCACAGACAGGTCACGTCATTGTCATGGACCACACGCACAGGATGGGAAGAAGAAATCTGTGCATACTCAGGTCAAAATTAACCTGAGTTCAGAATAAACAAGGATGTAAATCCAGATAGTGGCAGAGACAGCTGCGTTCAGACACATACTCCTGTGATTCTGGTTCTTCTCTCACAACTTTTCTAGAATTTCCTTCTCATACACTTATGCACATGTGCATACTTTACTTGTTGCGGTCTTACTGTCCCTGTAGACAGGCAAACTGGGAAACAAGGAAGCAGCGCAGTTTCATGTCCTTCACATTCCTGGAACCTCTGATGGAAGTGAGACTTCTGCTCCCCACTGTACTCACACCCAGGTAGTGCAGCAATCAGTGAGTAATACCGGTATTCCCTTAAAGGCTTTTCCAATTGGGATTTCACCAGATTTCTCTGTACCTGACACACTATTTCAAAGGGACTTTCCAGCCTCTGAAAGTATTTTTTTTCTGCCCATTTTGTGCAGCAATTTTCTATTTTCTTGAACTTTGTACCAAACATTGCTTAGCAAGAGGGACAACCCTCATTCAGTCTATGTTACTGCTCACTGTACTTACTTGAAACTGTACTTTTGGCCTAGCTTTTTTCCTAGGAGTTTTGATAGAAATATGTACACTGAATTTAACAGTATCAAGGTGGGAACTATACCCCTGTTTCACATTGTCTTTCTGTAGGTAAATATTTCGTAGGAAGCTAAAGACAAGTCTCTTCAGAACTACTACTGATTGCAGTGTTCTGACTCACAAGCCAAATCTTAGAAGCAGTCTCACAAGGACTTGCAGGCTAAAAATCATTCAAGGTGCAGACTTGAAGGAACTTTTTCAGTGACAGCAGTATGAACAGTTATTTTGTAAAAGTGTTGTAATGAAACTCAGATGTAGCTTTATTTGAAATATAAATGCATTACTAAATAGTTCATATTATTTCTAATTAATTATTTTGAAACACAAGAGACCAGGCTGACTTTCTTTTGGTTTGCACCTGCTTTTGATAATGCAGCCCAAAGAAATATTGTAGTTAATATTTTGTGAATATTGTATTTTATAGGTATATGTTGCTGAACAGTCAGACACATCAAATAAATTAAAGGTGCTACATGATGCAATGACATAATTGCAAATTATTTTGTGTACTACTGTGCACACTATTTTATTCAGAAAGATTGAGCAGTAAACCAGCAAGTATTTACTTTGTTTAGCATGACACTTGTATTCATTGTCTTTATGTATTGAGATGTAGAGATTTAATTTTTTCAAGTGATTTGCCACAAATGGCCTTCTCAAACATTAACCAGGAGAATGAATGCCTATACTTAGGCTCTCAAAAAATAAATTTGTGACCTGACCCCTGATGCCATTTGCACTTTATTTTAATCTAGAGGTGCTAAAGAGTCAAAGTGGATTAGTAGGATGGACATGACCAGAGATGTCTTAGCATAATCAAGATTTTGATTCACAAGCAGGGATGGTTTAACTTTGGACAGCTGCCTTGATTTTTCATGTGGCTGTCCATCCTCCTTTTACCCACTGGTTGCTTAGGGAGGTCTCAGTTGCTTTTACAGCCACAGGTTTTTACAGCCACAGGGATTACAGCTGTAAACTAAACAAGAACTGGTATCAATTTATTTTAATATACTGGTCTATCAACTAGAAGTTCAATAACTGCTTCTGCTTCACAGGTAGCAGAGCTGTCCCCCCTGGGCAGGCAAGGGAAATGTTCAGAGAAGTGCAAGATCAAGAGCAGAGGAAACTATTCCAACCACCCCAAGGCAAGCCATCTTTGCTAATGAATCAGTCTTCAACATCGTATCCTGGCCTTTAATTCATTACATCTTCATACCACACTACGAAAAGGGATTAGAAATTATAAGTGTCCAGAGGCAAAATTGTGTGTCCAGTCATGCCTATGTTAACAGGCCCAAGTTGCAAATCCTGTTTAACACATAAAGTTTAGAAAAATCTGTTTGGAGCTGTGTAGATGACACTTTATTCATATTTGCAAAATGAAATTTTGCATTCAAACAGATACTGTGAGCACACTTGAGGTCTGATGCAAGAGGCACAGACCTGGAAAATTATGTCCTCATGCACAGATCTTCTCTTTAGTTTGTGTTGTATTTCCAACATTTTTTTAACAGCAGTGCTAATAGTAATGATATGTTCTAGAATTTTTAAGAACATCCCACCAATTAATGTTGAAGTGAAAATTAGAGCTGATTAAATCCATGCTTTTAGTTGTCCCAACAATTTTGACAATACCAGGTTCTATGAGGTACATAGTAGAATGAAATACACTAAAAACAAAGGAAATGAAACAATTCTGGTGTTAACAAGTACAGAGAAAGATTCAATTTACCTCACACATGCAAAGAAAGACAACCATTTCTAGAAGATTTGCATACCCTTGCTTAAAGAGTGAAGCTGAAAGAATGCAGATTTTCATAACATAGTTTGAGCTTGATATTTTTTAATTTTGAGATGTCCAGCAATTTAAAAGAATGATGAGACTTTTTACAATCATCTTGTTGTCAACATATTCGACTAGGTTAGCAGTCTTCTATCCAACTTCTCATTTCTCTGCAAATCTTAGAAGACTAATTATTTTAAAAGTAAGCTCACAATATGTTTCTTTTGCTAACATATGGTGCGTAATATAGAACTTGTAACTAATCTATAGCTATAATTAATATTATTATAGATTAATATTATCTATCTAAACTGTAATTAATATATTACATATCACATAAAATATATTGTTCTGGAAGAATAGGGGACAAGATTTTGAATTTAAAATGCAAAGAGCCTTTCTCAATAAAGAATATTTCTCAAAATAGATACAGACTTGTGAAGTTTTGCCTTTTGTTTAACTTTTAAATAGGGATTGAGCCAATTTTCTAGTCTTAGATAAAATAGTAAACAATCAATAAATGCCTGTTGAGGAAGGGGAAAGGAAGTAAATGGTTACTGAGGACATTAAGTACAGACATGAAACATACAATTAATACTGAAGAATTTAGTTGGCATTACATAATTACCTTTAATCCCAGTTCAAATTCAGATTATTTTATTTAGTGAAATATACCTGAAAGGGTACTGAATCCCTGGTGGTTTCTAAACTCCCTCAGAAGCCATTGCAGAAAGATATATTGTGACCTTCAGAAGGCAAGTGTCTCTCTTTCCTCTGGAATCTGTTTTAGGGTTACATGAACTAATTTCCAAAGATACCCAGCCCTTTCCATTGATTAAAAAGGAAGTCTGAAAAATTAACATGGACATGTCACCTTATTTTCATATTACTGAGGTATGTGACATGGATCCTGCTAGTGATGCTGTTTCAGATTTAAATCCTCCTTATTATTGTACACTTTGGCCAAGCACATAGATTTGTAACTTTACATTCATAATTAATTATGTGTCTATACAACTATTTACTTTGGTAAATTACTGACATTCCAGAACAACACTGATTCCACAAAAATGCTTTGCTTGAACATTTTGTTTGTCTTTTTATTACTTGGTACAGTATAAGAGATGTTTTTCAGATAAGTAAAAGTTCCTCTTTACTTGTGCTGGCATGTTTACAGCAGCTATGAGAATATTAGCAGTTTTGCTGTTTTGTTTTCCAAGGAAACATCAGAATTCCAGAACCTTCTAGAAAATGCTGAAATTTGGAAGAGTTAAAGCTGACAGAAATTCTAATCAAATGGAAGGTATTTTTATATTACCTTTCAGAGAAATCTTATTGTAGGACAACTCAATTGAATTCAATTGAAGGATGTTTGTTAGTTGTTGGAGATATCTGGAAGATTGTTTGGATTTTCTGTACTAACCATATGCAAATATTTTAAAAATAATTATTTAAGAAATAGTTTCAGATGTGTTGTATGTACTAAATCCTTCTAAAAAATCCCTATGTATTTCAAAACAGCACACGAAGTGCTACAGTACTGAACAATTAATTTCTTCACTTCTGAAGTCTCTCTGGCTCAAAATGTTAATTCCAAATTATTTTAAATCAAATTTTTGAATTAAATGGTAATTAATAATTCACACTTAAAACAGATCCTTGAAACCAGGCAATGACAAAATTCTCAAGTCTCGCAATTGGCAGTAGGTAACAAGAAGGTAGAAGGTAATTTTCATAAAGTGACAAACTATATTTGAACAGAAACCCCCCTTTTTTATCAGAACTGATAACAGATACTGTAGAAGTGATTTTTGGATACAAGAATTGAGTAATCACATGGTATGATTTGCTGTAGACTCTAGAGCAAATTTAGTTATGTTTAATAGTCTGTGTCACTCATTCTTGTGAAGTGCACAAAAAGAAGAGACTAACTGATTACCTGTGCAAATAATTTCAGTCATTATTTGCGTCCTAGTAACTCTGCCAAAAATGTAGTTTCCTATTAATCTTTTTTGCTTGTCAAATGGTTAAATGTATACTCAGAGCTGAACTTATGTTAAGGTGGCTTTTTTTTTTTTTAATGAATCGCAGCAAATTAGTTAACAATTGTTGGATTTTCATCAATTATATATTTTGACTCCAGTGAATTGAATGCAATTAAGTTACAAATGATGGTAATTATCTGGTGCAAAGATTGATCTATGAGATATAAACTACTTCATTGACACTGACAAACTACAGCTGATGAAGACAGAGAATTTCTGCTGTGTTTGATAAAATAAAAAAGCCTAACATGAGCTTGAGGTAATAAAACATATCCCACTTTTAGTAAAATATTCTGTTATAAATATTGAGATATATATTTTAATTTGAATGTTTCTATATTTGTAAGTTTTTTCTTTCTACTCTATGATCTTTTGAAAAGTAACATCTAAGATATTGAAATCAATATACACATAGCCTCCTATTATTAACATTCCAGTTCATCAACATAACTGTCCTTAGGTCTCAAGTTTCTGTTTCGTACACTAACATTTTTATCAAGCTTATAGCTCTAAGCCATAAAGAGGTAAAACTCTGTTGGTGCCACTGAATTATTTGTATAAAAATACTAATTGAATTTTTAATCATATTAAATATAAAAACTATCAAAGAAAGTGCAGAGTCAGCTTTCTCTGTAATTTCCATTTTATAAGTACCTATATTGTAAATATTAAGACTTCAGCCTGTAGCTGTCTCTTTCTAATATCAACCTTAGATAACTATATTACGGTCAAGTTCATAGAGGAAGCCTCACCTGAAAGCGAACAAAGAGGAAGTTATAACTAGAATTTACTTTCCAAAATTTAGAAAAAAATTCACAAACTCTCACAAAGTAATTCAGTAATTTCAGGTTCATTTGATATAGCCCTATGTGTCAATAGGAGTTTATGTTTAGGATGGGCTTTAAGTGTAGTTTCTATGACTTGATTTGATATCACCTGGAAGGTTTTGATTTGATAGTTCAGATCTTCACTAGGTGATGTTTTCTGAGACACATTTTATTTAAATAATTTGAAGATTTATTTTTTCTCATTCCATGGGTTCGGTTCTACAACTAAGAACACAGGTCTTCAGATTAAAAAGCTGTTAGACAATTGTACAACAGCATTTTTAAAGGGCATTTAAAGTAAAATTAGTACCTCAGCTTGCCACCATTTCCTGGGACTCTCCTGGCTGGAGGCATCTCTTAGCTCTCAGATCTATTTCAAGCATGATGTGAAAATGAGGAATAGGCTGTTGCAAGCCCCAGCCGGGCAGAGTTGGGGTTAGCTGAGAAGCAGTGCTGCCGTGTCCTGGCCTCTGCTCATGCCCATGCTTTGTTACCATCCACACACATATTCAGAACACTGCAGGCAGGTGGTCTTTACCAGGTGGGAAACAGGGATCATCACAATGTTGTGAATAGGTGGCTATACCTGATGGCAACAGGATGACCCCCAGAAAGGTCAATAAAAAAAAAAAATGAAGAAACACCATTAGCAATAATGAATGTTTTCAACTGTCTCCTGGTTAAAGGAAGCACTTGAAGAGTGAAGTGCAGAGTTCTTTAATCTCTGTGGGGCTGCTGTTATGTGGCAGAAATTTGAATTCATTCAAAAGAGAAACAATATGCTGTAGATGTGCGATAATACAGTTTGAATCATAGCAAAGTAAAAATGTGGTCAAACAAAACACAGTATTTTTACAAGATGCAAACAAATTCTATTGCTAAAAATAATATATTACATGTGGGTGATTGTAGTTGAGTTACTTCAATTTCCTCAAAAGCAAGTAACCAAAGAATTGCATCACTGCAATTGTTACTGAAATGAATTACTGGTTGGATTTGTATGTTTAAAATTAGAAAATTCACAGATACCATTATGCACTGGAAATTTGCTTTCTGTTTTGTGTACCATGAAGCATATTTAAGTATGAATTCTCCTCTTAGATCCTTCCCTATACATTGAACTGGTTTCTGGAATTTCATCTTTTCAACTACATAACCTCACAAAGTTTGATCTATCAAAATTTATCATCTTTTATGTACTGGACCTTTTAGGATGAAAGCAGTACTTGCAATACTGCAATAGTTCATAGATTGTCACTCTTTCAGTATAAACTCATTTTCTAGGGGTTTGTAACTCAGCTATGAAATCTGTTGAAGACTGAAACATGAGAAACGAGATGTCATCTGAGCAGCCCTTCTTTAAACTGGAATTAAGCTTAAATGTCTTTAATGGATTTTATCATGAAAGAGAGAAAAAAATGTTTTGTAGGTTTTAGGTACATTAATTGAAGTCTCATATAATTCAATTAAAAACTTCATTAAGAACTTTGAAATGGTTAATCAATCATGCTTTGAATTGTCATTTATAAATACAGTAAAAAATGTATTGCAGAAGATTATAACACTGTTTCGATAAATTCCAGAGGAGGAGGATTATCTAGGGCTTTGAATGTACGAAAAAGAGAAAAAATTATTTATTACATTGAGTTTGCTGGTGGTTTAAACTAATTCAGAAGTTCATTCTTTCTCCTGACTAAATGCAAACATATTTTCAGTTTTAACAATGGTGGATATACACTCATAAAATACAAGAGCGAAAATACATGCACTCTTCTTTTTGCAGTTTTTTAACTTTCCAGTGAACATTAGCCCAACTAATGTAGGGTGACTCCAGCGAGATGATCTTGAAGGGGAAAATTGTATGTGTATATTCCCTGTAATTATTATATATTCCCCAAGGCCAGACAAAATCTATCTGTGACTGCAAGACAGTAATAAAAATGACCACAAGTTCAGGTTGGGAAATAGTGACTTCAGACTGTGTTATTCAGAAGCTATTGTGGGAAGCCACACAACACTTGCCCAAATGTTTTGCATTAACTTAAAAAGATTAAAAAATATAATTAAAGAAAGCATCTGACTGGATGGGAGCTACATGCTCTATCTCCCCAGTCCTAAAGGCATTACCTCCACAAAGATCAGCCTTTGCTACAGGTCTCTAAAAAGCCTCTTTATATGAACAAAACAAATTAGCCCCAACAAAGAGTGTACTCATATAATTTTTTAACTCATGAAAGCAACATAGCAAGCTCATTCTGCTAAGTGTATCTTTGTGTGTTTTCTATATTTTCATCTGTATTATTTTGTAGGTAATTTTGGGTTTCATAGGTTTGGTGAGGTTTCATTAAGTTTGATTTAGTCTGGCCTGCAGGTGACTGGCTAAATCACTGTCAATTTACTCTGAATATTGAACACTCTGGATCTGAAATTAGGGGGGATGTAATTAGGCTATAACTGGTCACAGGGATGGCAGGGAATTTTGAATGCTCTATTAGCCCATTAGCAAATATAGATTCCTGGGCAATCAATCTTAAGGACTAAAACAATCTTAAATTGTTGAGTTGCATTTACCAATTAAAATGTATAATCCAGTTATGTGTACAAGAAATGCATGAAATACATTCATGAATTATGAAGCCAGTTAAAAATGTGTGCTTTCTAACACAAAAGATGGAAATAATGAACTGTTGCAAAACACACATAAAATCAAATTTTTTTTTCTTAATTTCTGAAAATATTGGAAAATATGTGATCCTTTAATGTGGTATACTATTTATTCTATATTCATACACACTGTGTACTGCATGAGATTTGTAGTTTCTTCTCTCAAGCTTTTGTAGTGCATGTCACCTTCATGCCATGTTAGAAATATTTCAGTCATGTTCACAGTTGTACAATACAGCATGCTAGGAATGCAAGCTTTCATTTGATTCCTCAAAGGAATGAGCATAATATACTAAAGCACAACACTGTAAAATTTAATTTCCTTCTTCTGGGTAGATAGAAAAGGGGTGAAACTTTCAGTACAGATCTAATTCTTATCTCATAATTTCCTTGAAATCTACTGCTAAAGCTGAAGTTGATTTGCCAATTCCATCCCTGTCCTAACTTCTGAACAAGCTGACACATAACCACCCAGGAAACAAAGCTTTACACATGCAACATGTGACATGGGTCCCCCTGTAACAACATATTTTATATCATAACCAGCACCTCCTGAGCAATACAAAGTGCTATAGAATTTACAGCCATTATGTTCTAGATGTGTAAAATTATGCAAAAACTCTATCTTAAATCTTTCTGTGTGCGAATCTTGAATTCATGTAATCTAACTTTACCTACCTAAACCCTAAGTGTTAACTTCCCTCAGCCTCCCTCATTTGTATAAGCTACTTTACATTTGTAAAATGTATGCTGAATAAAGAAGGCCAGCAAAAAAATTATTTACCACATCTGCTTCAGGATGGAACTAAACATCTTTTTTTCATATTGTTCTGGGAAAATTTTCATCCTATATAAATTTTCAGAATTTCACAGGCTTGATAGTTTACTTCTAAAAGAATGTGAAACCACAGTAATCAAGAAGAAAAACCCTAAAGGTTGGCACTCTAATCACAGAGGGTGGTGTGAAGTTTGCACTGATAAATTAAAAGAATATATGAGTTAAAATATATATAGTGATAATTTACGTCTTTGGAATTATTTGCCTTTCAGATATTGAGAGTAATATTGATAATTATTGAAGGAAAGAATATTCAGCTTCAAGTTTAAAGTACTTCCTACTCAGCTCACATGTAGTGTTTTTCCTGAGCTCCATGAATCTGTGTACTCTAGGCAACTCAGTATCTAGGGCGTTGCACTTCTGCATTTTCCAGACGTTAGCAGCTCTGTAGTGTAATCATGGGGAAAAAATCCATGTCTGTTCCTCAGCCACACAGTTCCCTGACTGTTTACCAGGTCAGCCTGCTCCTGCTTTCTGCTGCACTCACTCCTGTGTGGTGCAGTCACTGCTACAGCTCTGCCATGGAGATGGCAATGTCTGGCACAGAAATGTAGTGAAAGTCCCCGTGGGAGCCCACAGATCAGAATCCTCTTCCAACTTTGTAACTGCCCTTCAAAAATCTGCAGGCTGCTCCTCGGTCACCCTTCTGTCTCCTCTAGGCTGAGTTCCACTCTCTCAGACTGCCTCATTCATATGCTATGCATATTTGCTGAACTTGAACTTCATGGAACTTCAGGTAGAGAAATGGAAAAGAAATTGAAAGCGATGGCTTATGAAAGGCAAGTGTTCTTTGAGGAAAAAAACCACAGAATTTTCTGTGTTTTAGGGACTTAAAAAGGACACAGTTGAATATAGTTTCTTTGGCATCTTTCATTGGCATTTGAAAACTAGGGAATTAATTTTAATCATGTCTACAAAACCAAATTTACAGTCCCGAATATAACTATTTGCTCTTTTTATGTATCTGGTTTTTCAAAGAACAATATCAAACCCACGACAAAAAAAAATTAGATTTAAGTTTTAGATTTAATAAGCCACTTAGAAATATGCTCCAAATTCTACTTTTTATATGGAAAAGGAAGCATTACTTCCACTGTAGGCAAACTGTCCAAAAGTAAAAATCATTCTCGTATCAATAATGTCAGCTCTGTGATTCTATGTAAAATCTTCTGCTATTTCCATGGAATTTTTACAAGTCACTGGGTTTAACTCAAAAAAAAATCAGTAAGAAATCAGGACTAGAAACCTAAAGGCTGTGATAACAGCTATGCAACTGTAAATACAGGGAACAATCTAAATAATCCTGGTCTAACGAAGTACAGAAGTTCCTTCTCTTAATGTTTTACCATCAAGACCTGATTTGAATGTTGGTTTAAATAATCACTTACGAACAGAAATATTGCTGGGGAGAAAAAGAAAAAACCTCATGAACTCAAAGTACTAGAGTATCATCTCTCAGAGACCTTCACAAAATAAAAACTCACCCTGAAGATTAAGTTTTACATTGTTTTATTTCTAGATCCTGGTCTGAAAATGGTGGTTTCTGTCAACATTTGTGAGATTTAAACTTATTTCACCAATACAGTGTGAATGGAATTTCATCTGCCTAGAAAGTTTCCGTCAGACTCTGGTAAAAATACAGATTTTTCTTGCTTAGCATTACCCTTGCTTGTTTATTGAGCATTGACCTGACAGCCAGTTCAGAAATTTCTGAATTAAGAGTTTATTCTGAGTTATGCTCTGGTTCTTGACTGTTCATTGAAAACAAATTAAGAACTTGATTGACTGATTGACTGATTGACTGATTGATTGATTAATATTTAATATGGAAAAAATAAAGCTGAATGTAACAGTTTCTTTCTTGTTTTTTCTCTCTTTTGTAGCACTAGATGTTTGGAGTCCAAATTAAAATCTGATACTTATTTTGGAAGGATCTCTCAAAAACAACTTTATGTTTTCCTGGTACTCCAGAAGTGTCCTTCTGAAAACAAAGACAGATGAGAAAAAAATTTAAGAAAGTTTTGTGGTACATTTTCTCCATATTTCAAGGTCTTTGACTTCTATTGATCCAGGATTTGTTGGTTTCTATCAAGATCTATATGTGTTTCAAAAGCTTTCTAAGTAAATCTTGAAGTCAATATTGATATATAGCAGGACAAAAAAAAAATCTATGAATTTATCAGTAAACTAATAAAGTCCAGGAAATTTACTCCAAAACATCAACTTAATTTCTTTTAAATTAAAAGTCCCAAGTCTGAATTTCAATTCCTAGTTAATTATTGTGACAAGTTTGATAACAAGGACCCTAATCATTTGTTTTCTGCTTCACATACGTTTCCCAATTGTTAGTGACTGTTCACCTCACAAAGGTTTTACTACTTAAGACTAGCTGAACACTACATACCCTTTACAAACATAGGTAGTTAATTTATTTTCCACTATATATCATTGCCAGATAAAAGGCATAAATATTCTATTTCTTTCTATTTGCCGCTCTTTTTTTTCCGTTCCTCAATTAAAATCACAGTCCTTGTACCACCCACTTAAAATGAAAATCTTTGCTTACGGTAATCAATACATACCCTATTTATCTAGCCAAGTCTTGAAACTAGGCTAGAGTTATTGTTTTATTGAAGAAAAGGGCGTGTCTTAGCAAGTATTAAGAATCTGGTCCTCTCTACTTATGGTTTTTGAGGATCAATTTTAGTGTTAACAAGTTCTTCTACATTTTTCTGATCATTGAACTGTGTAAGTAGATATCAGAATACTCAAGGCTTTAAAGACTTTATATTTCTGAAAACATGAATTAATACAAAATTAATTTTTCTAGAAAAAAAATTGTATATAAATTGGAAAACAGAAATCTGACCTTACATGCTTATATACATTTTGTTACTGTCAACATATTCATTTTCCAGGATGAGGATGGGCTGCAAAATGGAGGGACTTAAATTATAAAGGTGTATGAGGTGTAAACGAATGTGTTCTGACATTTTTTCACAATATCTTCTCTCTTGGCAAACTCAGTAGAGATACTGTGCTGTCCCCAAGGAGGTGAGACACAGGGATATTTACGTAACTGCTGCTTAATAAATTTTTAAATTTGAATATACAAGGTGTCAAATAGAATATGCTGAGTTTTACCTGCTAAGTCTTTGTAGTCCACCAAGTCAAACATTACTATAGCTACTGCTGACCAGGTAACAATCAGAGCAACAACAAGAACCCATGCTGCTGGTGAGCTGAAGGTTGTCACGATGTCTTCTGTCACTGATTTCTTGCCCACTTTCATGGATGACGAGGGAACCGATCCGTTCTTACCATCTATTATCGTCGTGGTTGTAGACATGTGTCCTATGCAAACAGACAAAACAGAGGAAAACAATGTCACAACTTGGGGCCTTAAAGCCAAGAATATGAATGCTGTGTTGAAATTGTTTTGTCATCAGTATGTTTAAAATAAATATAAATGTTGTATTACTAAAAAAAGGTTCTTGCACTTTCTGAAAGAAATAGTCACAACCAGCCTTTTTTCTATTAAAATATTACATTTTTTAATCTGCCACAAATAGCTACAGGCCTAGGAGAGTGATTGATGGAAGCATAAAATATTATTACCCTCCAAAGGATTGTCTTGTTACAGGTTGTAGGCCAGATTCTCAGGTGATGTGATTAAGTGAACTTCCATTGACTTTAATGGAACTAATGCATCTATGCCACTTGAGGTTTGGCTGGAATGCTGCTGTGAAGGACATGTATCAGTAGAAAATATATATATATATATATATATATATATATATATATATACACTTCATTTAATCTAACAGAAACACAAATGATTTCCATGTCCAGGATCCTTAAAAGTTGTGAATAAGATTGTAGCTGATTTTTAAGTACCTTTGTTTGTGGAATTTTTCACTTAATGAAATAATCTCCTGAGAAACAAGAGTTACAATGACAAAGCAGACTTGATTACAGAAAGCCTAGGTTTGGTAATAAAAAAGCTGGTAGGAAACTGAAAGCTACATAGCTAAGTAACCAGCTGATGCACATTAACCATCTAATGGACAGTAATAGTAGTGAATTAACCTACTCCTTCCTGAGGTACTAAAAATGCTAAATCTAGACACAAATGCTAATTGTGGACACAAACCAAAACTATGGTAACAGATTATATTTGAAAGCTCTCTACTTAACCTGCTTCATAAAATACGTTTTAATAACCTAAACAATCTAGGGAGGTTTTATATATATATATATATATATATATATATATATATATATATATATATATAAAAATATATTACACTTGTTCTTGGTCTGCTTGCTGACACCGAATTGCATAAATTAATTCAAGGAATCAGGTGACAGTTGGTTTGTGCAGATCTTTGCTTTTCGCTTGTCTTCTGTCACAGTTGATACAACCTATAAAACTAATATGTTCTGTGTGACAGAGTTGCTCTATATGAAGGTAAGCAGATTCAACTTCACTTTTGACATAGAAAATGAGAAATAGGCACTTAGAGACTTTTTCTGGAGCTGAGGTACAGGCTGTTGAAGATTTCCAACATTTGCCATCGCAACCTGTATTTCGATTCTCTTTGAGAATCACAACGTTTATATTCTTAAAGAAATAAATGAAGAAAGGATGAAATCATTAATATTACCCATACATACATATATTTTCCCTTCCAATTTTACCCCCAAAAAATCATCCAATTCTCATGCTAATGAATACTGGTTTTATTCCTTTCCTGTAGAATGTTAAAATAATATCCTAAAGTGATACTGTAATGCCCCTTTATGTATCTGACAAAAACATATAAAATTGGGAAGGACAATTTTGTCCCAAGAGGTTCCCTAATTCTTAATCTGTCATACCTGTTGAGTTTTCAAATTCACACCCTAATCTGTTCTAGAAATCCTTTTTAAATTTTATTTTATTATGTAATGCACTGTGTTAACATGTAGTTCCCTTAGCTCTGTCTTTTAATTTTTCTTCTGCACAAGCATCTTGGTGCTGATCAGAGCCTTGCTTCAAGCCCTGAAAAACTGCTCTGCTAGACAGCAGAGTTGTAAAAGAAAAACAAGATTGGCATAGTACATGTTTTTTGTTACTTATTTGAAATTTATTCTGATTTATAGAATATTTTTCTGCTTATAAATAATGTCTATCTCCTAGGATAGAATGTTTAATATACAATGTTTAAAAAATATTATAAAACCATCGCTGCTTCCATCTCTCCAAACAAAGATTTTTAGCTCAAACAATTCACAGCAGGAGGAAAAATCTGCCAAGTGACAACAATAAAGATCAGCTTCTTAAGCTAAATTCAAAATCAATAGCATTTTGTTATCCTACTGCATACAAGATGCAAGTAATTTGTGCATGTAACAGGTCATAAATGACACATTATGCATTTTTTCCCCTTGGGGATATCAGTCAGAGTTTATGATGTGTAAGAAAGAATAGAAAGGTACTGTCTCATCTTGACAAATCTGATTAGTACCACAGCATGTCTTCAAGGACATCCTAGTGGCAGATATTTAAAGTTAAAATACAAACAATTAAAAGTCCATGTGTGTATACAGATATAGACTTATAATTATCATTCCTCTATGTCTGTTGCAATGCAAAAAAAATTTCTTTACTATGTAGTATACCTAGCTTTTAAAACTCAGACCACTATGTGTCTTCTTTGGTGCAGAAAATAGTAACTGATGATTTATCAATCAGAGCAATGCTGCAGAGACAGAGCTCAAGTATGTTAGAAGGTTATCTGTATGTTAGAAGGTTATCTATGGCAAGGTTTTGGCTGTTGATGTAGTCAGATTTCCCCTCAAAAACTCAGGGTGTTATACAATAAAATCGCTGTCATTGCCTTCATTGAAGTGTGAGTGAACAGCAATTGACTCAAATTTGACTGGACATCAAGCTAAGAAAATACCCTTATACTGCTGATGTTCCTGATACAGGTGCTTGCAGTGTGACTCGGAGGCCTAAGAAAGATCTGCAGTATTGTTTTAAATTCTTTACATAATCAAAGATATCCTCACAGGACTATCAGGCAAAATCTACAGGACACCAACTTTGGAACTGCCTAAAAACAAAAGCCCCTACAGGATGTCTTAGATTTTTATGTCCCTATATAAACAAAATTGGCTGGGGAATTTTTATCTGATGACTCCTGAGAAAGAAATTGTTTGCTGCTATGTAATCTCATGTAGGGCAGATTGTATATTGATACCATTACATTGGTATACAATGACTCCAAAACAATAACACTGAGATGATCTCCCTCTCTACAAGCATTCTATTATTGTAGTATCCAAGGTGTCATCCTCATGCTTTTCTCTGCCTGTTTCTTGCTTTCAGGTGTCTAGGTGCTCTGTTCATTTCTGTCCACCTCCTGCCAGTGCTAACTTTCCCTGCAAAACTTGAGTGATGATATTTACAGAGCTAGACAACAGAGAAAAAGGGGTTATATATACAGTGTTTCCATCAGTTCAGCCAGCAGTGATTCTCCTTTTTCTCAGAAAAGTGTCAAAATTAGGCAGAATTCCTCAGGTCAGTGAGGTCAGTGAGGCTTCAGGTGTCCAGTGAAGGACTGAGAAAGACAGACTTTTTGTTGCTTTGAAATCACCTGATGGAGCCTCTTGAGTTCTGCATTTGCAATTAGCAGAGGTCATTCAGCAGCAGGTTAAAATCAAGTTGCTGAACTTTTCTAGGTATCCTTGCCATCCATATAATAAACATTTTCTCTCTCAAGACAAATTTCTGTGTCTGTATTACAGCCAGCCTGAATCCAAGTCAGTTTACTTTCGATGAGCACAGCAGTGGATCAGGAGATTCATGAGCAGATCAGTTGTCCCTGCTTTGGGGGGACAACATCCATCACAGGAGTGGAGGGTGCAGCTGAAGACTGCTACAATTTCAGCCATCCAGTTTTAATCCACTGCCACATGTCTGCTTGAGCCTCTTGGCACTTTGGGTTGTGATTGCTATTGATTTTCAATGAGGATGTGACTTTAAAAAGTTATATATACATTTCTATAAAAAGATTACTCCAGGGATATATACCTCTGACTGCACATCATAATTTCTCATGAACACAGGACTACCCCATCAGGTAGCAAATGTCACCTTTACATCAACAGATTGATTTGCTAAATTCCAAACAGCTAAAACTCTGAGATTCTTACTATTCCTCTGGTTTCAGAGTTGTCACTTAGAATACAATCTGAAGACCCATAAGGTCTCGTAAGTACACATAAACCTTGAAAATTGGTGACAACTTTGAGGAGAACACTGTGTGATTTTCAGAGTCCAGAGTGAGCTTGTAGTCCTGGCAGCTTAGGTAAAATATACAAATATTTGGGTAAAATATACAAATTTGTGGGCTGAGGCATCATTTCCTTAAAACTTAATAAGCATAGGAGTCCCTGGTTAAGGACGGATACTTGATTTTACAGCTAAACTGTGACACCCTCTACTACTCCAGTAGAAAAATGAGACAAAAACAAAACTAAGCCTCCAAAACTAATAAATAAACCTATTCCAGTCAGACTCATTCAGCTGTAAAAGAGTATTTTTCTGTATTTATGTCACTTCATAACTATTTCATGTATAACAATCTTATTCTGCCAATAAGACAAAAACATTAAGTAAAATATTTAATGTGCAATGCCTTTTTAAGGCTAGGCATGTTAAAAGCAGAAGGCTAGTCACGATACTAAAGAAAGAGGTTGTTCACTTCTAAATAATAATATTGTTGCTAGGGCAATGCAGTTGGGACGTGAGAAATCTCAGTGCAGTCAGCTCTAAATGAAAGAACTGGTAGAGTTTTGACATTAATCGCTCCTGTTTGACCTATTCCACTTCACTTGGAATATTTAAATACTAATTAAGGAATCAGGAAAGAGAAAAACTGGCTGTATAAATCGGCACTTTATGTTAAGCACCAGCTCAAGCCTTGGGCTTTAACCTGGTGACCTTATCAATCCACCACTGCTGAGATCAGGCAGGCAGGAGTCTCAGCCTACAGTAAGTAGGGTACCACAGGGAGAAGAGGACAAGGGATTAGAACCCTTCAGTGGAGAACTGGGCAATGGATATAAGATAATCTGCTGCAATTTTTTCAAGGTCAGCACATCACCCTTAAGTGAGTCCACAGATCTGCATGCATCACAATAAGCACTCTTTCCCCATGTGGGGAAAAGGATTTCTAGCACAAGAAAGGATTACACCTACACTGTTGTTCAGGTGATACCTATGCCTGACTGTGACATCTTCATATTTCAATATCTCTGCTAAGGTTTCTTCTTTCTTGGCTTATACAAACACAAAGGAAATGACAGAATTAATTCTGTGGACAATAGCTAGTACTACACAATAAACTATTAGTAATAATATTTTTTTCTAAAGCAACCTAATGACTTTTTTCATGCTTTTTGTCTTGTTTATATATTTATGTGAAAACAAAATGCTGAGCAGAGAGAAGAGAGACTCTCAGGATCCACTGCATGCACTGAACAGAGAGCTTCTATAATCTTATCTGGCCAGCACTGGGGGTCAAAAACACAGATACTGGACAACAACCAACAGTGTGCAGAATATCTCAGAGGAGAAAGAGCAAGAGCACTGCAGCTGATCCAAACCTTTTGATCTCCTCCAAATACAGCAGTATTTGGATGCCACTGAAGTGGATTTAAAACCATTTTCTGTGGAAGATCTGTAGCCCTGGCAAACTTCAATAGGTTAAAAACTCAGTTAGATCCACCAACACTGATCATGATTTCTATTTGACTTGCATGGAAATATACAGGCAAGACTTTTTCTAACACAGAGAAGGAGATAGAAACAGAGAAAGACAACTTAAATAAGAAAATTGAACTTATCTTTGAAAGCACCTCTCTCTCACTGTCATCTGCAATAGATTGTGAGTAGGACAAGGATCCACAGCGCAGCCCAAAAATGGGTGATGGGCACCTAGTGTAGGTCTTCTGAGTATGGACAAACTTCTAAAAGCTTTTGAGCAGAAATGTGAAAATTTTAAGAAAAGCTAGTTTATTTAGAGATGCAGCAGAAATCTTCTCTTGAGATAACTGAAATTCAGCAATTTCTTCTCTTTTGTATTGAATTATATCCCTGTACATATGAATGAATAAATGCCATTGGAAAGCCTAAATGGAAAAATAAATAAATGGAGTTTCACAACTTGTACCAGAATTTACACACTTTTAAATTCATCACACAATATACTAAATTGTTGCTTTACTGTTTATAAAATTAAAGTGCAAAGAGAAAAACCTCTCAACACATATCATGTGTATATTCATGACTTCTCAGGCTTTAAGGTGTCTTGCAGACTAGAGGCTTAGAAAGCTGTGTCTGGGACTGAATATGAGAGAACATATGCAGATTTATCAGTGACTGATAGTAATAAAAATGTAATAATCTTTATGAAATGTGGAAAACAGAGCTAAAGATTATGCAGCAACCAATTCTACATGACAAAAGAAATAAAATACAGATTATGGAATATGGAGAAGATAGTGTATGAAAATTAGCTGAATGATTGGATTCAGAAAAGTCACTTATAATTATTATGGTGGTTGGTGCTGTGTACATTTTTAATTTCCTTTTCTGTTATTATATCGGCATTGGTTTTATTTTTGATCAATACAGAACATCTGATAATTTAAAGAAGTAGATAGTATTAATCTTTCTATTCATTGTCCAAGAAATTATGTACACCAATCTTTTCATTTCATCGATTTCAATAAGCAGCTTTTAGAAGAGAAGATACATTCTATCAAGCGATTTCATTAGCAAGTCCAAAGAAACTGTGTACTTCATGCAGTATCATTAAATAATACTAATAGTACTGCTATGGGGTAAAAACTAGAAACTATTAATGCTGTGTACTAACATGTGACACATATTTTGGTATTGTCCTAATTACAGTTGCTTAGGGTACTGTGCTGGGTTGACCCTGGCTAAATGACAGGCGCTCACCAAGGCTGTGATACTCCTCTCCTTCCCTGGACAAGAAATAGAAAATATAAGTAAAGCGTCATGGGTTGAGATAGGAACAGGAAGAAATCAGGCACCAGTTATCACCATGGGCAAAACAAACTGGATTTAGGGAATTTAGTTGAATCAATCAAAATAGATAATTAGAAATATAGTCTCTTTCAGCCACTCTCTTAATTTCACTACAAATTTTCTCTGCCTCCTCTCTGCAGAAATACAGGGGGAGAGGGAACAGTGGTTGTGGTAGGTTCATTACATGCTCTATCTGCTGCATTTTTTCCACAGGTGGAGGAAAAACTCTTCCCCTGCTCCCCCACGGAGTCTCCCGTAAGAGACAAGCTTCCATGAACTTCTCCAGCTTGAGGCCTTCCCCTGGGCTGTATTCTTCACAAACTGCTCCCGGGTGGGTCCCTTCTCTGGGGTGCAGTCCTTCAGGAAAAGGCTGCTCCAATATTGATTCCCCAGGGAGTTGCATTTCTGCCAGGAGCTTGCTCCATCATGGGCTTCCATGGGCTCACAGCCTCCTGGGGGCACACACCTGCTCTGGTGTGGAGTCCTCCAGGGGCTGCAGGTGAATATCTGCTCCCCTGTAGGACTGCAGGGAGCCAGCCTGCCTTGCCGTGGGCTGCACCTTGGGCTGCAGGTGTCTGCAGCACCTTCTCCTTCACTGATCTTGGTGTCTGCAGAACTGTTTCTCTCACTTATTCTCTCTCCTCTCTCTGGTTGAAGGTGGGTTTTTTTGTTTTGTTTTTTTATTTCTCCCCTTCCTAAATCTTTTATCTCAGAGGTGCTACTCTCATCATGATGGAATCAGTTTTTCCAGTGGCAGGTCCATCTTGGGGCCGTAGGATATTGGGTCTGTCAAACATGGGGGAAGCTTCTGGAAACTTCATTCAGGAACCACTGTGGTATCCTCCCCCACTACCAAAATCTTTCCATGAAAATCCAATACAGGTACAGTACACTACCTTGGGCTATGTGGAGAAAACTAAAGGATCTCAGAAGAAAATAATTAATACTACCTAGAAAACTGCCATAGCTGTGATGCACTATCAGGTTGCAGTAGGGACTGACAACTACATATGAGGAAAAAGAACTTTTGAATATGAAGATCTCTGATTCAGGAATTTTCTTTATTTTGTATCCCTGAATGCTGGGCAAGTATATTGGCAGGGCAGAGTCTAAGCATTTAATGTCTAAACTTAAAACTTTTGCCTCAACCAATGACTGCTAAAAAAGACAAGATACTTTCAAATCTTCATTTTTCAACTGCTAAAATTATTTGAATACATGTAACTGATTATTTTTTTCCCTGAGGACAGCTAGAAACCGTGCCTTAAAAATACTTTTGTGTATATAAAAGATTGGTTGTACCTCATGTAAGAAGTTGACATATGTGGTTAAATCCTTGCCATGCAGATTCAAATGATGAATTTGGACCTTTGGTATACAAAAGGAGTCAGAATTCCCTGAAGGCAATCTGGGCTTCACCTCCTTACTGATCAAGGAGAGAAATTCAAGCAGTAGCAATAGAAGATGGTTTGTCTAGAAAATCTCAGAGAATGGAATGGGTAGTAGGGAAGAAAGTCTAGGAAGCACAGATGAAAAAATCAATTGCTCTAGCAACCAGTGTAACTGATAAAAAAGATCATCAGAAGATTTTGGAAAGGAATAAGTATACATAACTGCAAAAAGGTCTCTTTGCTCCAATCAGATTTCCCCTGCAGAAAGGAAAATTGCTTTTTCAGGAGTGCATCACTGGGTCCTGTTGAAGAAATATTAATACTAGACATTGCTTGTTCTGGAATAGGCCAAGGTATGAAATGTAGAATTAGATAAATTACATATGAAGAATCTACCTATTTGGACAGATGTCTTGAAACAATCTGAGAACTTCCAGGAGGGGAAGTGAAAACCAGTTTCAGCCAGACCTAAATTACACTGAGCTTTAAAATAAAATCAGCAGTAAAATAACCTAACTCCCTCTGAGCTGATATACTTCTAACCTTCGGCTTCAGAGGGCCTGCTTAGATACCGGTATCTGAAGGATTTAGGTGCTCACATCCCACTGAAAGTTCATACAGGATGAACCCTAAATCACATTAAAAGTTGAACTTCAGAGATTTAGAGCTGTATTTTCATCTTTCCTTACAGATTTTAATTTCATAGTTTAGTAGAGTATTGGTTTACATTTCAAATTAAGCAGAAGAAATCTTGTCTCATAACTTAGCAAGTAAATGTAAAAATGTCCTCACTCCAAAATTTCTTATAAAAATCATTAGGTTCATATGAACTTTATCCTTTTGTTTTGTGGGATTGTTTCCTGTGTGCATATGCATTTCAGTAAGCTTTTACATTACTCTGGTTATTCAAATACCTCAGATAAAGAAGGCATTAGCAGCAGTGAAAAGATGTTTTGTGCTGCTAGTCTTATATGACTGATTGTATTGTAAACCTCTCTGCAATAATTCATACCTGAAATTATTTTAGAAATAATTGTAAGGGAAGACCAGGTTTAAAAGATGACATGTTTTATTGGGAATTTTTACAGATTTTAATTACAACTGTATCACTTTTCACAAAAATTTCTTGAGAACTTAGCAGACCACAGGAGTGAATAATAATAAAATAGGATAAATTAGTTGATAAGAACAAGAGAAATGACATTTACTGCAGCTTAAACTAGATACTAAGATCTGGAAAAGGGACACTGAGCTGCTTCCTTTCCAAAGGTATTTGACTTCACCTTTCCATGAACTGAAAGCTAGAAGTTTACATTTTTCTCTTTTAAGTATCTCTTCAGTTTGATATGTTTTCTACATTGTCTTAGCAATGTTATTTAAAAAAAAAAAATCAAATGTTTCATTTCCAGCTTCTCAGTATGCAGATGAGATAAGAATGCAACTGAATTCTGAACACTCAGTCCCAAACTAGCAGCAGCCTGAAAAATCCATTGTTAGTTTGGTTCCACATCTGAATTCTTTTATTGATCAGTAGTAATGCCCTCCTTTCTTTGGAAATAAATTGGTGCTCTGAAACAGTAAAAAGTTTTAGCTTCCTGTTCATCTTAACAATCTGACATTTCAGAAAGAGATGGCAAAGGGATACTTAGACACACTTCTGAGTTGATATAAGCTGAGAGGTACATCTTATCTTTTAAAATGTCAAAATGAAAGTTGGAGAAAAACGATTGCCATTTATCTCTAAATAGCAGTAGACCTTCTGAAGCAAGAGCACTGTGTGCAGTCTCCTTGTTATTAGATTTTGGAAACTCAACCCTACACATCCTTGAAATATTCAGAAGGGATTAGAAAGAAACATTGACTTATTTATAATTGTTGGGGAAAAAAATCTATTATCTGTAAAATGATGATAGTTCTAATATATAAAGTTACTAGAATAAATAGTAGGTTCCACACACTTTTCTTCACTCTGGACAAGTCTACCAGTATAAAGAAACTCTGTTAAGACAATTCCAGATCTGTGCTTCCTCTGATGGAACTACCATTTTCTCTCCAATAAGTGTATTGAGGAATGGTTAATAAGATTATGTGCTTGATTTCTTTTATTTCAAGCTAACATGACCGTGAAGGTTGAACCAATTTTATATGTCTTAATGGACTGGCAAGGTACAGCCTCTGAAAACAAAAGTACTTCTAAAAATAATCTACTATACTCTTTGCAAGTTATGGTGCAAATCTGACAAATCTTCCATGTGGAGCTACTCAATCACTACAGCACTCGAATACGAGGTTCACCACATGCATAGTTTGAATGTATATACCCATAAGTCATATTGAAGAAACTTGGTTGCAGGTCATTTTCCAGAGACAGAAGATAAAGGTATTTTTGTAAACAACAGAAATTGCAATACTAAGTTATGCAATACACATATATACATGTATATATATATATAAAGTTTGGTTAAAAATTGGAGCAAAAAATTCTCATCTGACAGAAGGGAACAACTAAAATGAGTGTTTGTGGTAAGTTAGTCATCTATGTCACTGTTAGATCTCACATGTAAATGGCAATTTGCAACTACATTAAAGGTCATCCTGTCTGTGAGAGAGAAAACTGAAAGCGAGCTTCTGAGGAAAACTTATGTGGCTTACGAAATAGTCTAACCAATTTCCCAAGAGACAGTCGTTAGCTATAGCAAACAGATGAACCAAGGTCTATCTTCTGTCAGGGAGTTACTTTTGAATAAATATGGGAGTACTCCATCTATATACTTACATAATAAGAGTAGATAAAGGCAAGCTCACTACAGAGGCACCTAAAATTCTAAGGAAATTAGGTTTCCTGAAATGTGGTTTTAAATTTATTTTCCTATCAAAATATAACCCCCATATTATTTTTGATATACTCTTTGTATTCAGTGTGTTCCCATAAGAAAAGGATTCTAGGAAGCAGTGGTAATCATTATAGAAATGGTTAATCTGAAGGCTTTGGCTTTTGGTTTGTTTTTTCTTTTCTTCTGTTTTTATTCTTAAAGAATCCTTTGGAAAATATCCTTTAAACTTTAGGGCACAAGAGAGATCTTAAGCTGACACAGATGAATAGAATTCAGTGTTTAGGTAAAAATTAATGGTGTGTTTCATCATTTTCTTTTTGCAATAACAATTCCTGAAGCTGTAATTTGAAGAGGAAGTTTAACCTTGATAGACTAAATTAATAATATTGTTCATCTCTAATCTTTATTTGGAAAAAGGCATGATCTCAAAGGGCAGCTGAGACATGTAGGATATGCTGTCACAGTGAGAACAGTTGATCTTTGTTGAGGGTTCATATTCACAGCACACCTGTCATCTAATATGTATTCTGAAATTCTCAAGAGCTGAGAAATCTTTACACTATTTTATGAAGATTTCTTTAATAGAATTTTGTACCAGATGATCACATCTTAGAAGAAAATTTTATTTCAAGTCAATATGAAATAATCTGGAAAAATGGGATATTTTTGAGCCTGTTGAGACCCATTCCTGAACTGGCTACCAGAATTTAGCCATATCTTAATTCATTTTACTCAGGATTATACTCTGACCAAGTTTTGGAATGTGTGAAAAACTTTTCAATTTAAGTTCGATAAGAAAAATCACTTCATAATATTCCAGGTACAGAGCCCTAGATACCTTTTCTTTTCTTTTTTTCTCCCTATGCAGATGTTTTTGTGAAACCTCAAGTATGCACTGAAAAAACCAAGAAGATTTAGGGTTCTTTGAAGGCTACCCGAGGAAAAAACAAAATTCCTTCATTAACGGTATCCATTCTCAGCATCATTCCTCTTTCCAGCCCAAGTCAATCAACACCTGCCTGCAGAACGAGATCATGACTAGGTTTTAGAAATTGTTAGCAACACCTGAGTTTTAGCTACAAGTAAATTAATAACAAATGAGTCTATCAATGAATCTGTCTTGTACCCATACCTAAGTTCAGAGAACATATAATATTGGCAATTTTCAACTGTTACATTCCAAATAAGAAAACAAAACAAAACAAAACAAAAGCCTTCCATAGAAACATAATGAATAGCCTAAAGCTTGGTTTAGGTACTCATGCTTCTGTGACCAGGACATCAGGTCCCACACCCATTTATTATAAGGGAATAGAGATTCACCTACCATTTAAGTCTTCCTATCACACCTCTTCAGATCTCTGCAGAGTAGACACGATGAAATAATAGAGAGCTCAATTGACCACACAAATATGAAATTCAGGTCTCTAAATTATTCCAGTGATAAATGCAAGAAGTGATTACCTGACTACATTATCTAGCTCCAGAAACTGAGCCAATCTTTATAACAATTCCTAGAAATATTTCTCTTTAGGAAGTGAGACATTCATGTGGCATTTAAAATAAAATTTGAAATGACAGGAAAGTCTGTATTAAAATCTATGCATATGTAAGTACAGTTTCATATCTCTCCACTCCTTCTTGGCAAAAGAAACTATGGAAGGCAAATTCAGCCTTTGGGTGTCTATTATGATGTTTTCTTGCAAAAATGAGTGCATGAAAAGGAACACTTTGATGTGTGCACTTAAAAAGGCTATACACTTAAAACGTTGTATGCTAGCCATGGGAATATACATGGAACACATCAAGAAATGTAAGTTTATTAAAGCAAGTACTTTTTTTGTGTGTATATTATAGGGTAGAAATTCTCTGTGCATAGTCTTTTCTGGTATATGATAATGACTTTATAAAACTTTTGTGATTTACAGAGAAAGAATTGGCAGAATTATCAACTGATTATTCTAGCTTAAGGTTTTCCTGTTTCCTACAAAAGATGCTAACTTATTTTTCCATCTGACAGAGTAGATCCAAATCCCAAATTCATTTTTGCAAGTATATATGCCAGAACATTCTGTATTAATAATCATCATATAAAAAATTGAAAAAAATAGATTTTTTTCACTAAGCACAGTGAATAGTAGTACAGAAAAAAAAATCCTAATGTGAATATATCTGAATTTTCAGTATAAATCTGCTGAATTATATATATATATATTTTTTTTTAAAATAGCTTTTTCTCTATGTAATTGAAAATGTAAAAAATTATCCATACAAAAGTTATAATACCAAGGGGGATGTTTTTAACATGGGGTTTAGGCCTCAGGAGGGGAAAAAAATTAGATCCATGGTTTAGTTGTTAAGTGTCTCAGAGACATCTTAATTTTGAAAATTATTCACATGAAAATTTTACTTATAGTCTAATAGTCCTTTAAACAAATTCAGTGACAGATAAAATAAAAATGCACTCTCAATGAAGAGTCCTAAAGCAGAAAAATCTACCTATAGAGACTATGTCTAAATTTTTTTTACTCTGCTTAACAATAAGTTTCCAAACACATAACCCAAACCATTAATTATAAGCTTCCGTGTTCATAATTAATAACATAAAGTAAAAATTATTGTTTACTGAGAGACATATTTGTAAAATTATCTTAGTATAAGGTTCCAAATTCTAGAAAAGAAAATCAAACCACACTCTCTTTGGCAGAGCCTAGAATCAGAGAATTCTTTAGGTTGCAAAAGACCTTTATGATTATCCAGAGCCCAACCATTAGCTCCAAGCACTGCCAGGACCATCACTGGACTATGTCCCCCAGTGCCACATCTTTTAAAGACCTCCAGGAATGGTGACAGCACCATTTCTCTGGGCAGCCTGTTCCAGTACTTAATCCCTCTTTCCATAAAGAATGTTTTTCCTAATACCCAACCTGAACTTTATCTGGCAAAGTTTAAGGCCATTTCCTCTCATCCCATTACTTGTTACCTGTGAGAAGAGACCAAACTCTACCTGGCTACAGCCTCCTTTCAAGTGGCTGCAGAGAGCAATAAGGTCTCCCCTGAGGCTCCTTTTCTCCAGGCTAGATAGCCCACAGCTCCTCAGATGCTCCTCGTAAGGTTTGTGCTCTAGATTCTTCAGTAGCATAGAATGTTGCAAATTTATCATTAATTATAATTGACTCTCATTGCATTTTTGTAGCCAACATTGGCATAAAAATAAAGCAAAAGTGTTGAAATGTCTGAGTTTCTCTTTCTGGGCAACTCTGCTCTATGTATGGATAGGGAATCCATTTCCTTATATTTTTGGAATGTGAATTTTTCTGAAGTTCATAGCCTCTCGCAGTTCCTGCGTCTGCTTTATAACATTAGACATAGGGTTCAGCCTAATTTGGCAGTGGAAGACTAATTAACATATAAGGCTTCAGCAGAGCAGTCCTGAAAACTCAGTGATACATCTTAGAAGAGAAGATGTATTTATTTTAATTACATGATCAGTCCCAAAAGCTTTCATAATGTTAAAGCTTTGCCTCTGTACAGTTCAAAAGATTCTATTTCAAGTTTTTTAAAAAAAAAAGCCACCATCTTGAGGTAGCCCCTTGATGTTATTATTGCTTACTGGAGCTGAAAGTGAGCTACATCAAGGAAAAATTTTGACCTGGTTGGAATGATAGTTTCCTTATTACCTCCCATGGATTCTAAATCAACTAATCTTTAGCAACTGCTGTAAACATGCACGAAGTCACCACAAAAACATTCAGCTATGCTTCATGAGCTGTAACACCTCCCCACATTCTCTGTAGAGCAGATCCATATAACTCCAGTACTTCTAGCCCACAGTACCAGCAGGTGTTGCAAAGTTTCCACCCAGTTTGAGTGCCTTGTGTGAACATCAGACACTTGCAGGACCTCTATAATATTCCTGGCATCTTGCCTTGACCTTCGTTATTTTGTGCTTTTCTCTCTGGCTGTTGGTGAAGTAGGAGAAGACAAGAACAAAGTTGCATACCTTTGTCTGAAGTTCAGCCATGAAAAGCATATTTATGCAGGTTTGTCCTAATTTTGTCCCAATGTTTTCCATCCAACAGAAAATCCCTTTTGTTTCATATGAATGAAATAGAGATGGTAGCTGGTATTGTTTCCCAAACAACCTGTCCTGCATTCACAACTTTTCTAATTATGCTCAAACACATCTATATAAACACAATGTTCTCTTATTTACAAAATCTTCACGTAATCTCCAGTCATACTCAAATTGTGTATTTTGGGTATTTTTATAGATCTTCAAGTCTGGATTTTTTTGCCCCTAGTCTTCTAATGTTTATCTTCCCTCCACTTCACATGCTGATGCACAGCCATATTATTTTCATTCTGAAGAAAAGGAGCAAGGGGAATCTTCTAAATTCTGACTTGCTGCTCCTCTACATTAAACATAAAACAGGCTTCCCATGAGTGTAGTTGTTTGTCTTCTCCAGACATTTTTGTAAGCTTTCTATACACATTCAGCACATGTATAAAGTTCCTTGAACATTTCCTTCTTGGATTTTAAGAATAACTAAGATACCTTCTAATTTCAGGAAACTTTCAAGAAATTGTCTGATATTTCTTTAATATTAATACAGCAGTTTCAACTCATTACTTTGCCAGTATAATGAAAAGACATAGAGATGACTTCTGTGGATGTAAAAGTTGATGGTCCTTTCTAAATTTTTAATAAAGCTTTTGAGAGTTTCTTAGTTATCCTGCCTACGTGTTTGCAAGATTTTGCTGGCTTTTATATTCTAGTCAAAGGTCTATTCATCATCTAACCTTTCTCTATTAATTTCCTTTTCTATTATATCAATAGAGTGCAGCTTCAGCTGTGATTATGTAAGTGCTAATAAATAAAAACTGCATACTTTCACATCTATTTAAAATGAATATTTACTTTACAGTCAATATTTTCAGAGCTTACATTTACTTTATTCTTATTGTTATATAACTGATAATCTTTTATTCGCTAACACAATCCATGCCCCCAGAACTACAATACATCCACAATGGCATTAAGCTGTTATGGTGAAAGACAAGAATAGACATAAGATGTATCTTATAGGGTTGAATGAGTAATAATGAATAGCATTCATAATATGAAATAAGGAAGGCCTTAAGGCATCGTACTCTACTTGCTGTTTTTCCTGGTTTGGTTTGTGGTTTAGGTTTGGTGGGTTTGTTTGGTTTTGTTTGGTTTGTTTGTTGGTTGGTTTGTTTGGGTTTTTGTTTGTTTAAGCTGATGCTTTATTTATACCTTAGACCAAGATTCATGTAGGAAGTGTGAAATAAACTGTATAGGATGATCCTAAAGAACTTTAGTTACATACTGCACTGCATGCTGTGCACTCCTCGGGGCCTGGACAAGCAGGGTACTTCTGACAGGTAAGTGGAGAAAAGCTAAAGTGTTTTTAGGGGTCTTACATCATTGGAAACTGCGACAATTAGACATCAGTCTCACATACAGCTGAGCCTCGCCGACAGTCCAGATCAACAATTTATTTTTATTTATCTTGATAATCAGGGCAGGAGCAGTATTAGTTTTTAAAGGACATCCATGAGATATGTGTTGTAAGAGAGAACATTTTCCTTGCGCCCAAATAGACAGGCAGAGGTTAGGTGTCCTTCATGTCATTTCCAAGTGTTCAGGCCTGGAGTAGTACAACATGAGAGTCACTTTGGTATTTATTCCCCAGAGGATGTTATTCCCTAGTAAACCACTGCACAAATGGGCATAGAAGACCATTAGACATCAAGGGCTTGTTAAAGTTACCATTCCCATGATCAAGTATTGAAAATGTTGATAATAAGTCTGAATGTATAACAAGTCTGAATGTATTTCTATTTGTCATGGAAAAATGTTGTCATGATTTGTATCATGCACAAAGTATTTCTGTCCAAACTGATACTTCACTTCACATCATCTTTAGTCAGGAGCTGCTTTTTTCAGAAAGAAGTGTAGATTAAAAAGAGTTAGAGTGCTGCAGCATTTGTAGATTCATATAGTGGAAATTTTGGCTGGTAACTTTTATACAGAATAAATTCTGACGATACCTTCAGAAGCATACCAGCCATGAAAATTGTAATTGTACAAGAGATACACAGAAAATTAATAGTCTGTATTTTTGGAAGATCACATTATTCATATCTATGTCCAAAAAAATGTGTTCATTAAATTCTGGTTATAAAACCACTGAAGAATAAAATAATTTATTGTTTCCTTATTTTCCCTCTTGATTGCCCTCACATTTAAGCAAGTTGCTTCAGCATTAAAGCTAAAACAAAAGTTATGTTTCTTCAACCAAAAGTAAATCAGAAAAGTACTAAATGTTAATAAAAGACTCAAAATATGTGCTTTTTCACGTAGAATAGGTACTCTTCTTTTTCAGCTCATGAGACACCACTACAGTTCTAGTTCTATTCAAAGCAATTGAAAGAATGCATTTCCATCACTGTGAGAATAAAAGGTAATATTTCTATATTTAATGTGTCAGGAAACCTTGTTTTTTCAAATAAAATAATTAAAGGTATAAAAGAAGTGGAAAAATTGAAAGCCGACATAGATAGTCCTGATTGTGGCTGAAAACAGGTGAATCTTTTCCAAAACCAAATTCAGAGTTTTAGCAAACTTCATGCAGACAACATTCATTAAAGGCCTATGTAAGTGCATCTACTTTTTGAAGACTTACATAATTAAGCAAAGTGAAATTATTCACTACAAAAACTTTAAAGACAACAAGGATTTTGTTATTAGTAATTACAACAAAGGTTGTTTCAAAGGTATTGATTGAGATATTCAATGAGTTCGCAAATGTAAAACAGTTTACAGTAAACACCAAAAGTGGAATGAAAATAGGACTAAGATAAGGAAAATCTTTGAATGTTATCTTCAGGAATTGGAGTATAGAAACTGCATTCTGTGAAAGCTGATAATATTAGCTGAGTTTTCATTCCCACTAACTTGAACCAGTTCAATCTATGGGAAGGTGGGTCTTGTATATTCCTTAGAGACAAGTGAAAAAAAGAAAGTTGTTTTAGTGAGGAAACTACTGAGACAACTATTATATTAAAATAGATTTTCAAAAAATACACTGAAGTTTGTGAAGTTTACAATATGCTTTTACAACCTAAAATTTAACCTTCATTTCTCCATCTGCAGATTACACAGCACATTCTGATTTAAAGTGCATTAATGTAGCTCATGTTTAACTTATATTTACTTAAATAAAGCACACCCTAAAAGAGAGGAAGAGAAGAGGAGAAGGGACTTTGGTATTACTTGCATTCAAAAATGAGAAAGAACACCATGTACAACCAGGACTTCACAGGCTTTTGTAAACACCCAATTTTTTAGCACATTTTATATCTTTTCTTTGTTTTGATACCTGCTCTTGTACAAAAGAATAAACCTGTTGGTATTTTTTGGGTTGGTTGGTTGGTTTGTTGGGTTTTTTTGCAGACTGGAGATTGAGTTCCATATTACATAGCAAACTACAAGCTGCTCACCAGGCAAATGAGAAAGTGAGTAGTCAGGGTGAGAAGAAAATCCAGAGAATTTTAATGGACTTACAAGCTTTTATTCCACCATTTCTTTCTAATCTTTAACTCAAAGACCTAATATTAATCATAACTATTTTTTATGTCCTGTTCACACACAAGACCAGGAATTTAAGCTTCCGCAAAATATTTTTGCAGACATCATACAGGACAAGAGGAAAGGTCTCCCTTCCTGCTTATTGGCATAAACATAAAAAACAGGGAGATGAGGAATTGGCTAAAAATTAGATTTCTGGGCAAGAAAACAGACACATATTATAAGGTGTATTTTTGTTCTTAGTTAAATAGTTTCACCTGAAGAACAGCTGCTTCCTCCAGTGGGACAAGACTGACACTGGAATTGCTCCAATGCAACCAAAGTACATCTGTTTTCAAAAGGAGATGTAATTCATATCTGCCTACCTGGGCATTTTCAGGGGAAGATGGAACATCTGGATGTTAAAATTGTATTCACATTTGAGAAATGCCAAGAATATGTAAACAGCTTGAGGAAAGAACAGAGGGGAAAGTGGCAGAGTCTGCAGATACAAGGAATCAACTTCATGATATTTGCAAATAAATATTCTGCATTCACAGCTCTGAGTGTCTCAGTACCATAGAAAGAACAATGGAGAGCATTAGTTGAGATTTTATATAAAGTTTGCAGTATCTAAGGCAAATTTCTGTTATGCTAAAAAACTATTTCAGAACATGAAGGTTTCTGATATTTGAGAATAAAATCAATAGCACTGTAACTACAAGAATAACTACAAGAACTAAGAAGTACTGTGCTGCCTGTTCTGCTTGAAGTAGCACTGGTTGAGGCAGCAGACAGGATAATTAATGGGAGTAAAAAAGGTGGGGAAAGTGAGGCATGAAGGTGGGTTGGAGAGGTGTATTCCTGCAGGGAGCACCAACTCAGTTGCCCACTTTCTTGCACCTGGGGACATGAGACAACTGCTGCCATTCAGCACTGGAAGGAGAAGCATCCCACTGCAAATGGCTCTGGCAGGGAGTAGTGAGGAATCTCATAGGTCGTGAAGCCTACCAGATGTGGCCATCTCCAGGAGAATAAAGAGTGCAGCAATCACTTCTCTTCTTCTTTGTGTTACTCGTGTAAAAAACCCAGTCATTGAGCGGAAAATGTAAAGCATACTTTATCTCTCAGAACAGCACAAGTAAACACTAAAAATATTCTCCAGAATTTAATCACAGAGTCACAGAATAATTTAGGGTTAAGATGTCTGAGATCATGGAGTTCAAATTTTGACTGATCCCCACCTTGCCAACTAGACCAGGGCCCTGGTTTCCATGCCCAGAGGTTTCTTCAATGCTTCCAGGGATAGGCTCGACCACTTCCCTGAGCAGTCCATTCCAGTGTGTTACAATCCTTGCCATGAAGAAATTCGTCCTGAAGTCCGGATTGTTTCTCCCCTGCTGCAGCTAGAGGCTATGTCCTCTTGTCCTGTCACTTTTGCCTGGAAGAAGAGGCTGAACCCCATCTCACTACTATTTCCTTTCAGGAAGAGAAAGATAAGGTCTCCCCAGAGCCTCTTTTTCTCCAGACAAGGGAGGGTGTTTTTGGACAGTTGTGTAGTTTAATATTCACTTTACTAGCACATTGAAGCTTAAAGTTATTACCAAGAAGATTTTATTCCATAAAATATTCAGGAAATCAAAGAATCTTTAAATTATTTTAGGATTCTAGAGAAGAGTGCTCCCAGCTGCATGAAGTAAAGTCATTAGACCAATGTAGCCCTGACCTCAGCGCTACCACAGGGGAAAAAAATTAGATCCAGTGCCATTTTATAGTCCTGACAGCCTCCACAGATGTGGCATTATTTCTGATCTATACTTAAAATGAAAGACTGAAGAGTGGATAGCAACATTGTTGTAGAAGTTAGCTTTACGACTGACTAACTTTCCAATTTAACAAAACTGCCCTTAGCATTCACAGTGTGAAATGCATTTGCCTATCCTGGTTGATGAATGAAACAATGGCAAATATATGTTTAAAAGGAATTTTCTACTAATTAGTTTTTAAAACAAAATCCTAGTTCTCATCACTGTTTTCTCTGTATAGTTAAAATTATCTTAGTTCATTAACTCTGGCAAAATTTCTGATTCCCCTTCCCAATGCACTAATATCTGCATACGCACACTTTAAATTACATTTAATTTTAATTGTAAGTGTATGCTGAAACCTCATCAATATTTGTAGCTAACCTTCTTGCTAAGATTTCCCAAAATTGCATCTCATGTATTTATAGTTGTTTTCCACATAATTTCCAAAGTTCTTTTTTCTCCTCAGTGACCTAGCAAATTTTCCCTTGTGATGGTTCTAACATCGGCACTATATAAAGAAAACAACAACAAATCACTTGACACTTCTGATTCAATAAGAACTTGCAGGCAAAATACAGTCAAGCTGTATTAAAAAATCTATGGATATCTCCCTCGTGGTAAATTAAAGGCATGAAGTGTGTCTCTGGCCAGAGGAACACACTGCACCTATTTCTGGAAGGGGAAGGAAGAGAGAGGGTAAACTGGGAGAGTTTTTACTGCTACTCATCTGGAAATTCATCACTTAATCTGCTTTGCTAACAGCAGAGTAGAGCATTACATTGTTCAAAACATTTCAGGTGGATTCTATTTAATCAATACAAAATCACAATGCTAGGACAAGAGATGCATTTTAGGATAAATGTATCTCGCATGGATTAATTCTGCTTGAGCATCTGATAATGGGGCTACTCTTGCTGGGAAAAATAGGGTTGTACTTAGTTTTAAGTTTACATGACTCTTACTAAAGTAAAAAAAATTAACAAATATATTTACAGATTTTAAAAAAAAGATTTCTGTGCTCTTCGATTTTTGAATCAGCAGGAAACCTTTTGTTTTCAGAATTCACATTCTACTGCAAAATAACATTTCATTGACTTAACAGGCTGCGAGACAAATTTAGAGTAGAGTAGTAGTACTTCTACTCCAGCTCATAGGCTGCAGTCATGTAGCTGTCCCAGAGAGGCAGGATTCACATTCAATCTCTACCACAGATCTTTTGCTATAATAGTGTTATACTAACACTCCTGGTAAAAACAACCAACCAAAAAAACCCCAGCAAACCAAATCAACAGTAAATATATAAAAGAGTTAGCATAACTTTGGATGCCTCTCTGTAAAATGCTCTCATTTTTTATTCCTATCTTGAATGGTGCAAAAAAATGCAAGTTGTATCTTGATGCAAAAAAAAACTGCCCAGGAAAAAGAGTATTTTAAGGTTTTCCTTAGAAAAAGCCACTGAAATTATACTAAATTTATGCTGTAGTTACAGTTTAAATATTGTGACTCCAAACTATTCAACGTATATAACCTGAACTGTACCATATACATGGGTTATCACCTCTTTGGGGTGTTACAGTGTATCCTACACCAGATGTGTTCAGGTACTAATACAGCTGACTTCAGGAAGAGTTGCACAGATAGACTTGAAGTCAAAATTAAGGTCCTACCTTGATATAGGAGGAAAAATTCAATGCAAAATAAGGACTTAACATTTGAAAATATGTAATAAATTAGGCCTCTAAAAACAGTAATATAGTTACCACAAAACTATATTTATGGTAATTGTGTCAATTGTGAAAAGCCTCTCAACAAAGGCTGAAACAAGATTTAGCCTTCCTGACATGCATAGAGAACCACAACTTAAAACTACATAATGGAATATAGGAAAAGATTGAGTTCATTTACATACCAAAGAAGGCTCAGATTCATTGTGCCTTTGACAATTTGACTCCAGGCAAAGGTACAGAGATACTTTTGAAGTTGTGAGAACATAAGGATGTACAGGGAGTAGCAGGTCTTATTACATATTTGTAAAGGATTTTTTAAAACTATCTTTGAAGATAGAGGAGGGTTCTTCAGTGAGAAAGTTTTTCTGTGCCAGGAATTTAATACTTACCTTTCACATGGTAAATGCCTTTACATGGCACCAAGCAGAACTTCTAGACCAGATACAAGATCATGCTGTGCTCTCAGACTTATTCTAAAAGAAGGTCAAATCTGCCCCTGGATTCAACCGAGGCTTATTCAAGACTTAAAACCACAGCTTCTTCAATCATACTGATTTGTAAGGGCAAAGCTGAGCACTGACTATGATTTTAGCAACTGAACTGATTTGAGTGAAAGTGTAACATAGTTTTAGCATATGGACCATTTGCTATAAAAAGAAAAATAATCTAAAAAATCAGTACCTCCTATGATTTTTTTCTATTTAGCCTCCTCTACATTGCATGACCAGTTTTGCTAGCTCATCTCTTTTACTCAAAATATAATGAGCCTAAAGAACAATGTAGCTGATTACAATGTTCTTCTCATTATGTTTTGCATTTAGAGGAAGGGGACAAAAAGGTATTGGAGGCTATGAAGAAAAGGACAAAACATGGGACAGAACAAGATCTGTCTGAAATGTCATCTGGTATTTCTGCTACCTATTTGTGTCATTATATCTTCCATTAGTCAAAGATTTGGTAGCCATGTACTTGCTTCACAATTCCCAAAATAGGCTTTATTACATAAGTCAACTGTGCTGTTGGCACATATTGGGAAAAAAAAAAACCAGAAATTAAGTCTTGCTGGTCCCTTTTGACCACATACAGCTTAAACACACTCCCACTCAGGAACCTAAAGTCTGAATGGCCTGTTCCAATGTACTAGAGCATGACATACTATATAAAGGTAGAGTGATATGACTAAAATATTAAATATTTAAAAAAATGTTCAAAGCTGACAAGAGAACATGACAGTGGGATCATATGGATAATAAGCACAGTTGGTTGTCCATCACTTTAAGTTTAGATGCAGTGACTTGATATCCTACTTACCTTGCTTATCTACTTCACCTACTGTATGACCAATCTGATCTGTCAATGTAAAGCAGCAAGGATATGAAGCCTGCCAGTCTCTGCAAGTTCTCTTTGACCATACCTTTGGTTTGGTTTTAAATCAGTGAAAAGCTGTGTTCCTCTTTTACACCTCTCTGAAGATATTTTAATATTACTGCTCAACAATCTTCCTTTTTAAGACACTAAAATGAGGTTGCAGTGGGGGGATATAGGCAGGGAATATAATTGTTGATGCTGTTTGAATCATAAACTAAAGTTTTCAATAAATGTCATTTTAAAAATGCCCTTTAAAAATTAAAAATTAATTTAAGAAAATCCTGTGCTAAGGACCACACTTTCACAATACTGCAATTTTATATTACTATTTATAGAAATCATGTTTATTTGAAAAAAAAAAAAACAAAAAAACAAACATCTATGATTAAGCCATTATAGTTTTGAAAAGAGTTAAAGAAATCACTGAATTGTTGGGAACCACTGGCTGAGCAGATGAAGTCAAATTAAGGCAGATTTTTGTGAGTGTATAGCCTGTTTCCAAATGCAAAGAATGTGATCCTTATTTCAATTTATTTCACTATTTGAACTCAATTATTTTCTTATTTATTTCAAGGACTAATAGGATTTTTTAAAAAAAAAGTAGGAAATATTTTTGCTTTCCCTAACCTTTAAATCAATATTACATGAAAGAAAATGAGCTCTATCAGTTATATATTCTTGTAGAATGCAGTGACCAGGACCTAAATTAGAAATAGCACTATATTTGTTTAATAAATCATTTAACTTATCAAATAAACTTATATTTAAAATGGACTTTTTCTATTAAGCCATTATGTAAATGTACACATATAAACAGTTTTTAAATGCTGGGTTTGTACTATTTTAATTGAATTCCAATTTCCATCCTAATTA
Organism: Cettia cetti; assembly: GCA_013401135.1. Classification (NCBI taxonomy): domain Eukaryota; kingdom Metazoa; phylum Chordata; class Aves; order Passeriformes; family Sylviidae; genus Cettia; species Cettia cetti. The sequence continues at coordinate 41,463 of VZUI01051985.1, read as the reverse complement.
TGCTTGACAGAAACCACAAGTAAAAATGAAACCATTATCTAGGAAAAGAGAAATTTTCCATTTACCATTCTCCAGCACTAAAAAAACCAACCACAAAAAGCCCATGAAAAAAACTAAGAATCTGGATAAATGACTTCCAAAATACAGAATTTTTTTTTATTAGGCAGATATTCAGGTTATCTTTCTCTCTAAAAGGCACGAATTCAGTGAGAAGGGCTCACTGAATTCAGTTGCCATATAAGTCTCTTTTGGGAAAAAGAATGTTACATGACATATGTAAAAAACTTGAAAATCGCTATTTTGAAGTCCAGGTTTCTTGCTTGTTGATTTAAATCATGATTAAAATCAACAATCTAAAAGTCTTTTTAATCATTTTGATTTAAAGCAGTTCACCGTCACTACTGTAATATGGCTTAAGTTGGTAAAATGAGTAGTTTCCACTAGTTTAATCTTTTCAAACAGAGAAGAAACCATTGACTGTCAGCATCGGAAACTAAAGAAAAAGTTTTTTATTTCTGTAAATGGATGACCTGCTTCAAATAAGATATCTCTGGTTTGTTTCTTTCTCTTCAGTATGTCCTGAACTGAAGCCAGACCTGTATTATGAAATGCTTTAAAGTAAAACAGTTTCCACTGAACCGAGCAGGAAGAACAGACTAAATCTACCTCTTACTCCTTGTTTATATTGTAGGCAATGGGTAAAAGTACTCAAAATGTTTCTAGACTAGATTTTTTTCAAAGTTTAAGTCTCTGAAAATGCAGATTGGGACTTCTGAGAATGTAAGTAGTTGCACTGATTTCATTTTTAAGTCATTGGTAACTGAACTTCCCAATAGCTTGAAAACACCAGCAGGCTTTAGGAACATTTCTCATTATACAACTAACATTAAAATATGCTCCAAATACTTAAGATCACAAGGTTCTTTGAAAAAAAAAAAAAAAAAGGTGAATAAATATTCAGACCTACAGTCCAGCTGTATGCCCACAAGTAAACAGGAGCTAACTGTACACACACACACACACTTTTATCCTGCTGTGTACAAATACAATGTATTAACTTGGCCCTCTGGTTTAGAGTTTTTCAGTCATCCAGCTGTCCGGAGCCAAGCTCTTGACTCTCTAAGGGGCTGCCTAAGGTAAGGAATTATATGTAAGTGTTGCCTTGTACCAACTGAAGGTGCATAAATACTGTATCAGCTTTGAGTAGCATTGTCCACAAACTCTTAAACCTAAAAGTCAGGTTAAACAATTTCGCCTCATGCTTGTCTATGAGAAAAATACCAAGACTGAAGCCAAACTAACCAGTACGATTGTACAGACCCACAGTAACGGGAATATAATTTTAAAGGAATTTAGGTAAGAGTTTAGAGATTCTGTTCCCCACAAAGACTTTTTTTACAGGCAGACCTGGGTTTTCTGACTGGTTATTTTTTTCACCTTTTGTAATTAGGCTGGTGATTTTACCTGGTTGCTCTGAACAAGAACAGACAGATTCCTTAAAAAAAATCATAGCTAAAATTGTTGTATTTTCCTTATCCTGCTTTAATAGGTGTCCTATCTTCTTCCTCATCAACATTGAAAGGCAGAAAAAGAAGACATCTTTTAATTTTGAAAATTTGCAAGATGTAAATAGATTCTATAGAAATATCCTAGCTCCAAGCATAAGCAGCAGTCTAACTGAAGGGTAGGAAACCTCTTATGCCTTTAGCCATCAAAATGAATCATCTAATTTATTCAATTTATTCATCTAGGCCCCTGTTGCAGTCAGCACAACTGGCACCTCTAGCAGCAACTCATGACTTGCCATGAGAAGGCCCCTTGCCTCTAGTGTGCCTTCATTAAACATTTTGCCAATTGAATACCTCTGTTAGCTTCTGACCATCACACTCGAGAAATAATTGGGATTTTGCCCTCTGGCTTTTGTGTATTATTTCTCATGCAATAGTAGTTTCTTGTCTGTTAATCTTCCACTATACACATCTTTTTGCCTTCTGAAATGGTTTACATCTTAAAACTTTTCACAGTTATCCCAATAGCTTGAGAAAAGGGCTGAAATGCAGAAGCTAATTTTGATCTTGTCACTGACAAGCTGTGTGTAGCCTTGGGGCTAGCCTGTCTCCTTGCAGCCTACTCCCAGACAGGGGAAATATGTAGTTGCACAGCTCTCAGCAGCAAAATAAGGACCAAATTGTGACTCATTGTCACATTTCTATTTGACTCCTGCTTCTCTCTTGCTCCACTGGGGAAATAAGTTGTGGCAGACAAACAGCTGGCAAAGAAACCTTGTCTTTCTCCTCTCCTCACCTCCCTGGACTAGATCAGTGCACAGTCTCCAGAGCATTGCAGCAAGAAGAGCTGAGTCTCTGCTCACTCTTCCCTGCATGGGAGGATGAAATGTCAGGGGATGGCCATCAACCTTGCACTGTGACCTGCAGGAGATTGGACTGGAAAGGATCAGCTATAGAGCTGGTGCTGGAACCGCTGTGCACATGCAGATTAAGCTGTACTGTGGCAGAAGACATTTCTCAGAGGTGTCAGCCTTTTTCTGTTGGTGTTTCAGTGGTGGCAGCTCCAGCTACATCTGCCACTGAGTCCAATCCAATCTGTTTGTTCATTGACACAGTGGAGTAGCCTAGTTAGAGACCCATGGCTTTTTAGACAAAGTCTTAAGTGAACCAGAGTAAAGATCCTGGCTGCTACAAGAATACTCAGTAACTGCTTAAATGCAATAATGACAAGAGTAATAACTAGTATCAATTGTAATTATATGACTAATACTAATATTAAATCCTGAGAGTATAGCAAAGACAGAGTACTTAGTGTCTGTACTGAGTCTTTGTACTTTTTTTTAATACAAGTTTAAGGACTTCCACTTTTTAATAGCACATTTCTGTGATCGCAAGGATATGTAATATGAGAATGCTGAAGATAATCCTTTGGAATCTTCTCCTAAATACTTGACAGCTAGAGACATAAGTCCTGCCAACTTTCTAATGACATTTATAAATTGCTGTCTTCAGGGATCTCATTTTGTCTTTCACAGTGTAGTTTTCACCAGTAATTCCACAACTAACAATTTGTGGCTGTGTAAAAGAACAAGTAGCACGTGTGGGATTTGGTGCAAGTAGAGACTGCAGGGTAATTGCTTATTGACTACATATTTAAGTAACTTAATCTCGTTGTCGTTATCATGCTGCTGACCAGAAAGAGCTCCCCATTGCCCCTGTTCATCTCTGCATAGATCGTTGTCCTGACATAGACTGTCAGAAAGAGATCCCTGAGGTGTGCACCAGCACACCCTGCCAGGCCTGGGCCCTCCCTCTAAACCAGCAGCCACACTGGCCATGACAGTGCCTGCATTGCTGCTGTGCCCTGCTCTCTCATGTGTCAGCACAGCACCCCAAAAAGCAAGGAGCCCAAGAGTCTGGCTCTGTGACTGGCAGTGTAAATAAAGGAGTTATAAATACCTATTGCCAGGAGCAAGTGGCTTAGTCCTAGCAAAGTCATGGGCTGGGAGGCGGTATGGAAAACAAAATAAATTGTGTGAAGTAACAGGTAGTTGAATACTTTTTTTGTTTATTCAAACTGTATGTTGCCAATATTTATATCTAAACTTTCAGACTGGGAGTGTCAGTACTTACCCCAGAGGAAAAAATAGTGCAGTGAAACATTAGCTTCAGGCTGAATTCATACTTTTTTGCCGTAAATAAAATTTCCATCTTGTGGATACAGTGTCTAAAAATCAGTCAGTCACTACAAGTGCATTCCAAGTACAGGAAAACAAAGTAAAACCAAGCCAAACTTAACTAAACTAAAAAAATTGTATAGTTCATTTCCCTGTCAAGTGGAAAGTCAGCTTATTGGGGAGCTGATGCCCCTTATCATCCAAGCCTATGTGTTGTACAAAAAGCCCCACAGAAGACACACACTGTTACAGCTGTAAAACTACTCCTGTAAAAACACTATACAAAAAAAAAAAAAAAAAAAAAATTTCAGATTCTATCCTCTTTCATTCTATGGTCTTTTGTTTCGTTCTAGAGTCTTTATTCTTCTTTCTTTAATAAGCTAAAAGACTGAAAAATCAGACTGGTTGGAAAATCTTGTCTTTTTTGCCATTACTTTTGGACCAAAAATCTCACTAATTTGGTTATTTCACAGATTTGCCTCATAACAGCTGGAAAATAACCAATGTTTCCACCAAATCTAGTTAAAAATATCTGAATAAAGCAGTACTGATATTTGGGTTAGGGCTGTCAGGCTGAGCCACCTGTTTTGGCAGTATTTGCCAGATGTAAATTATAGATCCAACCAGCTGCTGATTAAAAAAAATCACATTGCCTCCCTGATGTGGCTAACCAGCTATCAGGCAAGAATCATACTACTTGACATAGTCCTAACATCAGGCCTTAAGAAGGAAGAAGATGACTTTCTAATAGCACTCAATGGAGATCCTCACAATTATGAACAATAAAAAACGGAAGATGAAAACTACATCTTTCATGCACTGAAACACCACCAGAAGCCTTTAGAAGCAGAATAAATAGTTCTCACAAGACTGTATTTTTGTCATTATTAAATTTTTGTTGTTATTAAATTCGGATAAACAGTGGGAAAAAAGTTTGAGTGAAATTCAACTAAAATATTAAGTATTAGAGAGGGCTGCATTTTAAATATATCCCCCCTCTGACTTCAGCTGATAAAATATTGTTATGCATCTAAAATGTTATTTAAATATGAATGATCAGGAAATGTTAAAGTACATGAAACATTCACATTTTAGAATATGTATTTCTTGGTTAATACAATTGCTTTTCATTTTTGAAGGCCAACACCTGGCATATTTATTTCAGCACAATTTTCACTGACTCCCTTAGAATAAATAAGGATAAAGTACTCTGTGCTCCCTATGGTAAAACCAGGGCCAACAAATTTAGCTATTGTGACTCTGGTAAATCTCTGATTATAAGGGACTACCAAAGCTTTTTCTGAGCAAAGGCTTGAGAATAGAACACCCTGAACTTCAGACATTCCCTGTTTGTATCACTCTAATGGAGCTGCTTAAATAATGGTGTTCTGCAAATGAAACTAAGGTTATTTTTAGAGGTGTACAGAAAACTTGCTTCAGTAACTGGTAAAAACTCAGGCTACAGGAGTGAAAAAGTAAAAAAGAAAAAAGAAAAAAAAAACCAAAGAAAAAAAAAAAAGGAATCCAGAAAACAAAATTAAATTATCATGGAGAGAAAACATTATTTGCTAAGAACAACAAATCATTTTGACATGCCAGTTCAATTATACTGTTAAAGCACATATAATTTTTGGTAAATTATATTTGAAAATAGTTACTGTACCTTCTGCTGTTATCTCGGCCATGATGATGGTAAGAGATACTCTGTTTAAAAGGTCAAGATTTACTGTGGCAGCTTAGATAGTACTTCTGGGTTGCTGACTCTTACAGAAGTTGCTGAATGAGAAGGAGGGAGGTTCTCTGCTTTTTCTAATTGTGTTCCTTCTTCTTTTATGCTCTCTGAAATGTCTGTTTCCTCTGCAGAATCCTGGCCTCCCAGAACAACCCAGGGCCTTCCAGAGGCAACACTTAAAGCTCAGTTTAAAGTATCAGCTTCTAACAAAAATAGCCATGCCTCAGAGTGAACCTTCAACACGTTTTTCTAATATCCTCAGAACTGTGCATACCACAAATAAAACGTAAAAAAAGCACAAATCTAAACAGGACAGGAATGCATGGAGAGGCAACAAAAATCAAAAAGAACTGGGAAAGAACTGTTCTATGCTCCTACAGCCTTGCTAGCATAATTGCAGTTCTTTGAGGGGTATGTCAGGAAACATGAAATATAGAGTTCAAAGTAACCTTATCCATCCCAGTACAACTTTATTCTTAGCACACTCAGTGCTTAGCACATTCTTCCCAGCCTTATATGGCTTGGGGAGGGTCCTATGAAGCTCACCGCTGACTAAGGGGGAGGGTAAATTTAGGTGATTTTCTTCACTTTGACTCTTTGTTGCAGTTCAGAACCAACTAAGACACCGATTTAAACCAATGAAATTGGTTTGGATTTTTTTTTTTTTTTGGTCCTTTTCTGATGTGCTGCAATTATCACTACCTGTGAAGTTCATCTAAGTATTACAGAACACTGTTAAAAATTAATAATATTTTATATAGTCTAGATACATGAAGGTAATAAGCAAAAATATTAAGTAGATCAGATTTGGTTTTCTGTGTCTGACTTAAGTAGCTCAAAACCACTGTGATTTTTAAAAAGATTTTGTAAAACTGAAAAAAAGTGGATTCTTAAAAGCATTTAGAGGAAATAAAATATTAACAATATAAATAAGAATAATTATTTTTAAACCCGAGTAATCTTTTCATTTCACTGCTTTCATTTACTGCAGTTTCTCTACTGTAGAAATATTTATCTGGTCAAGAGCTTGAAAATAAAATTAGCAAAAAAGTGTCCTCAAGTCAGCATACCTCTACCTAAATGTCATCGTCACATGAAATCAGAAACCATCTTAAATAGCTCCTGCTAGTGAACCTATAGTCACCTTGTCTCTGCTACAGGAGTTGGCATTTACACTTCTCATCTTTCCCCCAGGAGATGTAAGCACCTGTCTCTGTGGCAAAGTGTGGAGAAGGAATCTATTTATCCAATGCACAAGATGCAGAAACAAAGGTTCATTGAACAGCAAAATTGCCACCAGGTTTTTTCTCTTCCCTCTACTCTTATTACACTTCACACCTGCCACATCTGAAAATGGTAGCTTTTTCTAACCAAAGCTTGCAGTCAGTGCTTAAGCCTCCTTCTTTTTTAGCTCTTCTGGCCAAATGTTTTGCACTGACAAGTTTTGATTATTTGGTGCTAAGTACTCAATACTTTTGTGGTCATCCCTCTGACCCTATGTTTGCTCCTTTAGCCTGTTCTTCAATAGATCCTCCTCACTAAGGCTGATAAAGAGATTTTAGATAAAACCTTGTCTTCAGAAATGCTCTGTCATGAATACCAAAATGGTCAGAGTCGCATTCACATATCAATGAAACAACTGCCCACTAAAGGTCAGTGGTTAGTAAAGGATTACAGAAGGTGTGATACTAAGGCAAATCCCTTGTTCTTCCTAATTATTTCTCTTCTGCTGAAGCAGTTCTATTTTACATGAACAGTTAAATATTTGGGGTCACCTATGTTTCAACAGCTTTACTATTTGCTTGAGATGTGAGACAGATCATCTGAATACCTGAAGCACAGTGCTAATCAATCCTGAGAAGTCAGACTTTTTTTCACTTGTATTCCTATTCAAACTGAATAAAATATTACAGTCTTATTTTGGGAATGTGGGGAGAGAGATATACGGGAAAAAATTAATGTCTGAATATTTTCCTGTTTCATGTAGCAAGATCCTGAGATTATGTGTGTATATATATACACACACACACATAATCTACACTCAGACACAGGTGTTTGTATAACTAACTGTATGTGCATGATTGTCTCATGCACTTTACATTTCAGCTCCCACCACCTGCCCCCTTTCCTCCTGTCTTACTCCCTTGTTACTGTTTATGTTTACCCTCAGTCATGGGCTGTTACTCTGAAACCAAAATACAAGAGCAGAAGAAGTGACAGAATCCAATTTGAAACCAGTTTTCCACAACATCAGCGCAGTGGCCAGAAAGAGAAGTGGTTGTCATATTTATTCTTTAGAAGTCTAAGGAATGGAAAAATCTGAAATTTTTTAGGGCAAGTTAGAAGTTTTTTTCAAAACCTGAAGTTTACCTCCTGACTCCTTTTAGGAGTTTCTTTCAAACTAATCTGTGAAACTCACAGTATGCAGAAAGTGAAAAATTTATATAAATCTTCATGCAATAAAGTAAACATATTTTCTTGGCCTAGTTTATATGTTAAAACTGTATTTTAGGGGGAACCTTCTCTGTCTAACCTGACCAGAAATATTCTTTTGTACGATGTACCTTCACTCTCCTTGCTCCTCAAGCAACAAGGAAACTGAAAAATCTAAAACTACTTTGGTTCTGATATCTAAACAGGGACACACACAAGCATTTCATATTTTCTTCTGATTATGCCTTGGGCATAATGAGAAAATGCTCTTGCCTCAAGTTAGCAATAGATATTACCCTCCTACTCACAGGGGTTACATGGTAAATTAACTGTCCTGGGATCAGTTCCCACGTTCAGGGGTGGGAAGGGATGGAGGGAAGTGTAGAAACAGCTACCCCCTCACATCAGATTCCTCAGATATACAAGTCTGTGTTAGATAAAATAAAAAGACAGTTCTCTTTGCTCTAGAGTTCTCTGGATAGGGAAAAAAGTAACAATATCAGGAAGAAGGGAGAAGGATGTATTATATGCTGCTACTAATGTCTGCATGTAAGCACTTGCCTTGGTCTCAGATAATGCATACTTCACTTACAAACCTAATTGATGCAACAATTTAAAGCAATTATTTGAGATTTTTTTGGGGGGAAATGTCAGAGGTTTACTGTTTGTCAGATTCTAATGCAAACTCCCGCTTATTGGTGAAAAATCTGGTTGTTCATATAATCAAAGTAGGAATATACAAATACTTCATGAGCTCATTTCTGGCTGTCTTGATGATATTAAAAAGGGAATTGGGAGAGACAACAGTTCATACAAAATTATGAGGAAACAGGAGGAAAGACTTTGTTAGTGCTATAAGGAAGTATTGGAGGAATTGAGACTGTCATTCAAGAAAATGGAGGACAAATTTGAGTTGTCTGCAAACATGTTACAAATGAATGCTCAGAGTTCAGTCCTACTGAGAATCAAGCTCCTCATTAGAAAAGAGTTTTGCATCCCAGTGCATGCTCAGCAGCACAGCTGGGACAAGGAAAGGAAATTTAACTCTGATACACCCAATGATGTCCCTGGATCAGATGGGAGTATGTTGCTATCAGAAACACCCAGTAATCAACTGATAAGAACTAAATATAGGATGAAAGTATAATGCCAAGGAGACGGCGAATGGTACTGAATCTAATGAGTAACAAAGACATGCAGAAGCAAATATAGGATTAGAGTGATGTCTGTCAACTGAGCTTTGTGCAGATAAAGCTGGTTTCCTCTGAAACAAACTTTCACTTTTTATGCTTTATTTTTATTTAGGAATACTGTTACTACTAGATGAGATAGATTTTCATTCAGCCCCACTAGTAATACTGTGTTTTCCAGTATGAATAGGAACCCACATTCTGGTGCCTTTGAAGTCCTGATCAGTCAAAGATGTAGCTGTGATGTTCTATAGACCATTAGACAACTCTCAAGTAATTTTTTTTCCATTTGTGAAGGATATTTCATAATTAATGGTTGCAAGATTTTTGAAATCAGCATGACCAAAATATAGACCTGTTCTGGATATTCCAAAGCACACCCAAAATACAAAACAAAGCAAGACCTTGGTATACATTTGTTCTAGGTTGAATCTTGGCATATATGTGTTTGTCTCATAAATCAATTTGCATCATTTTTCAGAGAATTGCATATATAGTACCTTTTAACAAGTTTTTATTTAATATGTAGGAGACATTAGGTTGAACTCCATAGTAGATCTGTCCTACATTTAATGTGAACTACTGACAGACAGATAAGGAGCTCTGTTCTGCAGGCTGACTGGTCTGAATGGAAATCATCCTCCGCCTGGGGACAGCTGGCAAGCACTCTGGGGTCACATCACCTTGGCACTCTGAGCTCATTAAAGGGCATTTCAAAGCTGTATGATAGAAACACAGCTGGTACAAAAGAATATATCTATGATACTGACTATTCTGCTTTACTATGGACAATATCCCTGATAGTCCTTGTATTGCAAAATTGCTGAAGTATCCTCAGTCAAGGCGTGTGAATAATGAACATTTTCTAACATCCAAGAAGGCCAACTCATTATAAAACTACTTCTAGGAAAAAAGAACATCCTACTTAGTCTTCTTGCAAGCCGGCCAAGTAGGCACTCTATGGCAGGAAACCAGAATAAAGCAATCCCCTAGCTTAGGAGATCTGAGTGTTTTTAGTGCTCTCTGCTTTAACTATAAAAATTATTACTATAAGCTTTGCTCATTACAGCATGTCAAGGTAGACTGCATTTGGATGACCTTTGGCAGCTCTATGTAATACGCTTTTCTTTTTTCTTTGATTACTATGTTCTTGCTATTCTTAATGAGTATTTTTTTATCAGCGCCTATGAGGCTTTACTTTCACGTCTAGAAAATTACTCAGAAGTTGTTTCACAGGCAAGTTCTATGACACGGAAAAAGCTGACCCTTTTTAAGAAACAATGACAGAAAGCACACTATAGTTGTCTTTTTTAAGGACAATCTGTATCCAAACTTGACCATAGACAGAACATAGAAAGTTGCCAAACAATTATTAGAGATGGGGATTGGTTCTGACACAATATGAATTACCCCTGTCAAATACTGATTGAGAACTGTTCAATTATACCAAAGTATTTGGTGTCAGGTCAAAAATGTCCTTGCAAAGAAGGTGACTCCAGTATCCATGACTTTCCTTGAGAACAGGAATTTTCTGAAAAAATTAATTGACTGAAAAAAAATAAAAATTTGAAACCAAGCTTCTGTGCTGAAAGAGCAGGACTCAGAAATATATCACACAGAAATACCTAGAAAAAAAAGCAAAATTGTTCCTGAACTTCCAGCTTCCAGTAATAAATTTTAAATTTGTTTTCACATCTTAGCCTTATAAAAAGTTTCAATAGAAATCTGCATTTAGTGTTTTGTGGGTTTTTTTCCAGATATGACCATAGTCAAGCACATTGCCAAAACCAGATGGAGAGAAAGACAATTTTGAACTGGATAAATAATTTTCTAATGAACTACAAAAGCCAGCAGATGAATTAACTCTTTATGTGACACAGTCACCCATCAGTACACAAACGTATGATGCAAAATGCTGAAGAAAAAAATCAAATCTATTATGTGTCACAAATATACAGAGAGACAGACACAGAACAAAGGAGAAAAAATGTAAAGCAGACAAAGTGTTTCAGCAATTTTCATCTCTAAGAAAGTAATTACATGAAAGAATCCAGATTTTTTTTAAAAAAATTGTTTTTACAAAAGCTATAATTTTTCTTTGTGTTTCCTCTTTGTTCTATTTCTAGCTTTGATCTGTCCAAGACTGTGACTACATTCTAGTCACAGTCTTGGACAGATCGAAGCTAGAATTGAAGATGAAGAACTCACAGTATTAATATTATTATTATTATTATTATCATCATCATCATCATCATCATCATCATCACTATTTAAAAAGAAAATCTAGTCTGTGAGCTTTTTCATTAGACAATTTAGCTTCTTTACAAAGTAGAAGTGGAAGACATGAATTAGCAAATTCAACCTTGTCAGTGCTGACAGCTGTGACTGCACTGAAAAAAAAAAGCCAAAAAATTAAAGGATCTTTTAAAAGGAAAAATAATTTTGAGCATTGATGTCTTTAAAACTCTTCATAGCACATATATATTAATTTTCCTTCAATAATGCATCACCATTTGTCATTGTAAATCAGTTTAGATTCCTGTCCAAGCTCCAACATACGTCCATAGTCAACTTCTTAATCCAAACTGTGAAGAATATTTGTCTGCAAAGCATTTACTGAAAAGAATTTCTAGGTCTTTCTTTCTCCTCTCCAATCACCCTGAAAGAGCAGAACAAAAATAGACCAAACATAGAGGACTACAATGATCCTTAAGGGACAGTTAGAACATTTCTTTTTCCAAATTCCCAGTTTAAATGAAAGTAAAAGTATTACCCCAGAGGAACAAATCTCAGAAGATCCTCAGCTGTGTCGCCAGAGCTCAGAAGGCAAAGGCAAGGGCATCGGGGACTTTGGGAAGCTCCGGATGCATTCCCAGGGCCTGAGGGAAGCATGCAGCTCTGGTACAAGTGGCACAAAGTGCAGCTGCCAAGGCGCTGTTGGCAGGTGTTCCCTGTGGGGTGAAGGGGCCGTGCCGCCAGAGCCAGCAGGGCAGCACGTCGAGCTGTTGTGCAACTGTAAAACAATCCAGACTGGGACGCAAATATTTTCTGGAGGATATGGCTTCCAGTACATGGGTTTGTGCTTGAGATAATTTTGTGGGTCTTGGAAGTAATTATAACTATATTTGTGGTTTTTAAATTCATAAGCAGTCTGTGAAGCCTGAAAATTTCCTATTTTATATGCCTTGTACTTAAAAGATTTTTCTCCCTCGTCACTCCTGCTTCTTCCACTTTCTTCAGCTACCTGAAAAGTTCAGGGTTTTGCTCAGATTCAAGTCGGGGGAAAGCTTTTGTGAAGAAAACGTAGCTTGAATATTTGGATTCAGCTTCAGCTAACAATGCTGCCTTATGATGAACAAGGACACAACATTTTTCTTGTTACAGAGGTACAGACAATTGAGAATGGGGGGTTGGTTTTGTTGTATTGTGGTTTTGACCATTTTTTTCCTTAAGAGAGGGGAAGTAGCTAGGCTTATAGTCAATCTCTGAGGAAGGCAGATATAACAATACTTCTATTTTCCACATTTTCAGAGTAACAACAAAAAAAATTCACAAATAAGAACCAGAGCATGACAGCTGAGTGGGGTAAACCTTTGGTTCAGCTGCAGAAATGGAAAACAGCATCAGATACACCAACACAGAACTGAAAATACAATCCACAAGAACATGCATTTTTTAAAATGAACCAGAACATACACTTTCCACACATCACCAAACTTCAGCAAATGTTCAAAATCATATTTGTGACCTATATACAGCAAAGAGGTTCCTGACAGTAATGTGGGTGTTACACAGCCCTGGGAAGGTAATGCAGAGGCAGAAGACTGCAAGTAGTGAGTGGTTTATTCTACAAGTAGAGTTATGGTCCAAGTTCTCCTATGTGACCTGAATTGAAAAACCTGCTCTGTAAATGATGCCATCCCACTTCCTTTACAGCACGTGTCAAATGAGTCCTTCTTACCACCAATTCTCCTCACCAGTAAAATTTGTTTTTAGTTAAAACCCCCCCAACTTTTCATTAGTCACAGTAGTGCGCTGAAAACAACAGGCAAACCCTTCTGGCAGTCTAAATCCTAATGGTCTTTTTAAAACACTCATAGTAATGTTTCCTGTTTTCCACTTCATACTAACACCAGTGGACTGGAACAGAAATTGCTCTTGTTTTTTTCCCCCTAAAAGACTGACGTCAGTGTATACTAGAAAAAGAAAAAAAGTCCTTTACATTGTCTGAGTATACAATGTCCATCAACCCTTTTATTGGAGTAAAAAAGTGTGGAGAATCAGGCACTTAAAGCAGGTGGTCCTGAAGTAAATTCGTGTCTTGAATGGTCTGGGTGTTTTTTGAGGGGTTAATTTAAACACACCTTTCACTCTTAAGTACAAGGCAGTTGGAGTACATTAATATTCTGCTGAATTATTTAAAAGATATGACTAATGCTTCATGCACCATAGGACTGTTACCTGCAAAAATAACATCTGTGTCAGTCATTGCTGAGTGGATAGGATTTCATCACTAGCATTTATCAGAGTTTCTGAATCCTTAGTGTGAAGGATTCTGCCAGGTCACCAGCTCTCCTGCACCTTCAGGTGTAAAACCCAATCTACAGACTCTTTCACATTGCCCGTTTTAATCAGGGATGAAAAAAAGTAAAATTTGGAGCTTCCTTCCTGAGCAAAATCTCATAAAATTTTGATAAACTGAAGACTGTGGAGTAGACATGTTTGACAGTCTGGTGTAATATAAGTGTTCTTTCAAGAAGGTAGAGATTGATCCCACACAGTTTTTTTTCTTGAGTCCTGAGAAAGAGCAATAATATCTAATGCAATAGCTCAGGAAACTGATTTGAATACAATCTACTAACTAAAAAAAATTTCTCACACTCCTGTGGCAGTAGTATTACGTCCTCACATGTATAAAACATTCTTCAGTTGCCCACCAGAAATGAACTGAGAAGAAAAAAGAGCAAGCATTAAAAAGCATGAAAAGCAAATTTTAGTACTTTAATTTATGGCACAACATACTCTTCCTTCACGGCATGTGTCTGACATCAGATGAAGAACTTTTAGCTGTGCAAGATGTTTCTGACAATTATCTGGAAGAAACTTTTTGTTAGTTGTTGGTCATGCATTGCAGTAGAGGTTCTGGCACCAAAGAACATTTTTCTCACCCAACTTGACCAATTAAAGGTGGGTTTTGAAAGTATTCAAGGATCTCAGCTAAAGCAAGTGAGAACTGTGGGAAATTTCAAAACCAAAATGTTGAATATGTACTTTATAGCTTGAAGCTTGAATATTTGCATTGTATATGCGATCAATAATGGAAAACATAATTATTTAATTGAAAATACGTATATGCCATGATTATACTGAAAGACAATTTGATTGAGTTATTGAAAGTTTTGCAGTCACTTGATCAGTTATCTTCCATCAAATGCACAACATAGCTGGGAATTTGACTCAGGTTATGAAAAGAACGTGTGAATGAATGAATGAATGAATGAATGAATGAATGAATGAATGAATGAATGAATGGCAGCCACACATTTTAGGGGTCTAGTCCTTTATTATTTGCCATTCTCAATGTAAGAGGACACATAATGTCTGTTATTTTTCTTTAAAAACCTTGTGGTCTGCTTTTAGTTATTTCTAAAATAATCTTGTCCTGCACTCCACAGAACTGAATCCTTATTTCCATAACTGGGAGTATTAAGATATTGTCTCTCAGATTTTAGTTTAATTTTATAAACATTTTTAGCTTGCTTTGTTCTTCTTTGGAGTACTGTAGATATACTCCAGTGTATATCTGGAGATATCGGTGTAAAATCCAGTGGTTCATGATTTGAGTGTTATCTAGTAGTCTCACACAATGGTAGCAGCTTACCTCATCATAACCACATGTTATGTAAATCCCAGAACAAAATACTGGAAAATTTTGGGACTCAAAGTGGTGACACATCAGTGTTCCAGATGTAAAGTTATAGAGAGCCCATCTTGAACAGTAGCAATGTTGTGGTACCTGTGTCTAAGCACGCTTGAAAACAAGGGTCTGCTGCTATAGCATGAGCTATGGGAGGCACAGGGAAGTGGTTATCTTGCTTTTCAGACTTGTGCTTCTCTTTACCAGAGGAGATATTAAATGTAAGTATGCCTTTGGGACACTAAAAAGATATGGGTATGTCCAATAATTTATGAACTAAGTGTTCTGATCCAGGTGTATACCGATGCCCTGATCATGAGAAATATTTTCTGACAAATTTGTAGATTGGGTGACAATTTATGTCCACAACTCTAAATAAGGTAACAAGTGCCTCACTTGAATGTGTTGCTCTCAGTTGCTACAATTTTTGAGTTTCCATTAGCATTATTTCAGTTGTACTACAAGCAAATAAATTGAAACATTATGATGTGAAATCTAAATGATTACTTAACAAATTTGTGCAAGAATCTGGAAACCAGTGTAACAATTTTACACCTGTGATTGTCTACTGTGTCTGTAAAATAATATAGGGAGTATTCATCTGGTACTAGTAAAAAAAAAAAATCAGAACTAATAAAATGTACATTCAGCATGAGAATTTTAAATACTTTGACACATTTTTGTAAAGAAAACCCCACACTTAAATGGTATTTTTTGAATAATTAACATTATTAACTCACCACTAAGAAGATTATTTGCTTAATTTTTTAGGATATATAATTAATACAGTGATTTGTAT
This sequence comes from Cettia cetti, assembly GCA_013401135.1. Lineage (NCBI taxonomy): Eukaryota > Metazoa > Chordata > Aves > Passeriformes > Sylviidae > Cettia > Cettia cetti. The sequence continues at coordinate 25,707 of VZUI01051985.1, read as the reverse complement.
GAACACTATTGTCTGGAAAGAGCCCTAAAAGGTTCTCCTTTCAAATCAAGCTTCTATTTTTATGGTCACAACCTATAGGGCAAAATTAAATACATATGCCTTGCTCTTTATACATTTCATATTTATGTTACACAGAGAATAAGAGTGTATTTTGAGGCTGTTTAGAAGGAACCACTGTGCCTTAACCTTCTGACAGCCACAAAATGTTGTGTCATAGAGGTGGAAGAATTCTTGTGGCAATTGAAATTTTATCCATTGCAGATAATGGCTTCTCACACCTTATAACTTCAGAGACAATTTCCAGCATTTTGTAGCTGTTAAATTCAGAAAAAAAAGAAGCAAATTTGGCTGCATGAAAAAGTCTGTTTAGAAAGTGTGAATGCCAAAACTCAAAATCAAAAGGACATTATATACTAGTACATGCAAGACAAGGGTGGCAAAAGTAATATTCTCTTATCCTTCCTAACTTGAAAAAATAAAAAAATAAAAAATCAGAATTTGAAGTTTCCTGTGTTATCCACACATCCCCTTTAAAATATTTAAGATAATCTAGGGTTAGAGCTGTGGTGATCCCAATGAGCCAGTGAAAGCTTGTAACAAAAATATCCCTCACTTCCTTAGATTATTGCATCTTTGGTTGCTGTGCAATTAATACAGTGATTTTGCAAAGAGAGAAAACTTCTGAAGCATCTCCTAACAAAAAAGGGAGTAAATTTAACACATTAATTCAGCACAGTATAACAAAACACTCTCTGGTCATACCTGCCAATGAAATACCAAAGAAATACAGAAATAAAAAAAATTACCTTCGACTTGAGCAGACTTATGTTTTTCTTCTGCTGTTAGAAAAAGCATTTTTCAGCCAAAATGTCAGCTCATTGGTCAGATTATATCAATGCATTGCAGCAATTTTACAGATAAATATCTACTTTACATTCCCTTCCGGTCAAATTTTAAAATCATCACCATGTTTTGGAGAGTCAGAAACTCTACTATCACTTTACTCTACGACTTGTCAGCTGGAGGCTTGGCTTTTTATTGCAAAACCAGGCACACATATACTTGATTGTAAAGAATTCCTTTTAAAGGTATTTGTAAAATGACAGCCTCTTTTCTCTCTCATTTCCCTCTGGAAAACTTTGCATTCACAAATTTGATCTTTTGTCTGCCAGATTCTCAAACATCTCCTGAATCTTTGCAATGTCAGATTGATTCTGTCACTGAGTTTGAGATGAAGTCAGGCTCTTCTTTATAGCCTCGTTTCACTATTCTATCTCAAAGTTCTTATTAAAAATACCTTACATTTATAATTTGTTCCTTTAGCTTTAGAGATCTTCTGCCAAAAAAAAGCACTTGAAGAAGATATTCCCCTGGTATTTCTCACACATCTACTGTCCTTTGAGAGTTTGCATACACTGCAAGGACACACAGTCATTCTGCCCTGCAGACGTGCTCCATCTGTTACCTCCAGGTTTTGCTCTTACTCACTCTGGAGCACCAATCCCACCAATGACAATCCAAATCAGTGAACACTGTCAGACTGATATCATTTTGAGCCCCATTGTTCCAGTGAAAGCTCTCTACCACCCCAACAATTCTATTCCTTAGTTCTTCCTTCTCCTCCAATGAGGTGGGCTGATGAATAGCAATGGATCACTTTGTGTTGCAAGGATCATCAGAAATAAGTTGTACAATGACCATGTTGTAGTTGCTTAGACTGGAGATGATCAGCACAACACAACATCTCTCCAAGTCTGTAGGAGACGGGAATACAGGTAACCTCATCCCTGATAAGTAACAGCTGTGTTAATTACCCAGTACAGCCTTGCCCCTGATGAGTCACAGCTATATCCAATAAAGATAAGTGTGATAAAAGGGGGTGGGTTAGCTGGTGAATATTATCAAGGAGAAATCATGAGAAAGAAGCATCCTGAGGAGAGAGCAAATCACTGCTGTGAGGTCAGTCTGGGTCTGCAGTTAGAGCTCCTGTTGGAACCTGCAAAACCAATACATGCAGGCATAGTTGAGCAGGAAAAAGGCAGCAGCCAGAGGGTGCAAGGGAAACCTACAGCAGGAACTTGCAGTCAGAGTCAGTGAATAGTTGGATTCAGGCTGGCTAAGCTGTAAAGAGGAATAAACCAGGGCCCTTTTCATGCTGTGATAAATAAGAAGTCTTTTTCCTTGCTCATTTCTACTCTCTAACAAGAGTGCTGCTGCAGCACAAGCCTATCAGTAGTTAGATTAAGTTTTTTCTTGCAACAGAAGAAATTAGTTTTGCTAATGCAGTTTATTCAGTCTCTATCACCAAAAATCCTGCTACAGACATTGGCCAAAGGCAAAAGTAGCCACAGGCCTTTTTTTCTCTTGTGAGCCTCCAGGTACTGGAGTGGTTTCTAACCACATGGAGCCTTCACCTGTCACTTGAGGCAGGGTTTTTTGTTTCTTTAATACACTACATCAGAGAGCTTTGAAGCAGCTACTGGCAAACTGTTTCCCTCTGCATGTGCCCAGCGCCAATTAGGGAGCTGGCAGCTCCTCCTTTAAACATATAGTGGTCTCTAATAGCTCCTTTGGTGACTGCAAAATCTCCAGTAACAGCTGCAGATGTAAGGTTGAATACAAGCACCAGCAAGAATCAAAACCCAATAAAGTACCTGTTGCCTTGACTTCAAGGTTTGTCACATTTTGCAAAACAAAATTCTGGAGCTGATAATCACATCCATCCTCTGAGACTTTCACTGTCTTTGCAGACCTATCTTCTTCCAGCTGACTTGACAGCTTGCCTAATTTATGAGACAGTTGCATCAGTGTTTCTACTGTTTCCATTTTAGGGATTCAGCTCACACATCTCAGTTTTGCCTGCCAGATCTCCTTAAGGATCAATATTCAGGTGTATGATATGGACATCTCTGTATTTCAAATTTAAGTCTAAAGTGGAGACTTAAAACCAAGTAAAGGAAAAAGTTAACAGTTAAATCAAAATTTACTGAAGAAGGAAAGATTTATTATTCTGAGAAAAGTATTGGGGCACTGATAGTGGTGGGTAGTATGGAAAAATTACACAGAAAAGTTTTATTATAACACCTCTAGTTGAATGTAGAAAGCTAGGCTGGTGTTCCATTGCAAATACTTAAATACAGTCTAGTTAAAATAATAGTGCATATCAGGACCAAAGGGACCTGTGAAACTACTTCTGCTCTCACTCTAAGGAGCTGAAATGTATCAAGTTTTAACTTCATTGTGAATGAGCAGCGATACTAATTTACTCATGTCACACTTCATTGCACTGTAACAGTGGTTTGGAAAGAGAGAAAAAAGTTTTCATGAGAATTGTGATAAATAGAAATATTCCCTTCAAAAATAGTCCTGTGATTTTGTCCTTCATTTAAGCCTTCTCTAGGACTCCAGACTCTTGCATGTAGTTAATGGTTTACTGCTGACTCAAGATATTCTTGGGGCTCAGAGCATATTGAAGGTGGCTGTAATATTGGCAAGGTTCCTTTTTAAAATTTATTAATTATTGGGTAGTTTGCCTATTACTGAAATCACTGGAGACTTCAACTTGACATGCACTTCCTTGCATCAAGATATAATACACTCATTATATGAATCAATTTACTTCTGCTGTATTTCTTCCTAAAATAAAAGTATGTAATATGTAATCTCTCTATCTGTTTCTCTCTATTTGTTTTAAATACAGATAGACCATTTGGCTGAAAACTGTTTTGGGGTATCTGAGAATTGAATAAAAATAATTCTAGTGATTTTTCACTGACTAAAAACCAAATCATAAGATTCTCCTCCTACTTATTATCCATATTTATATGGTATATATATATTTTTTTTTTTTGGTAACTATTACTGCAGCTAAACCAGAATTTAAAATTACATGGAATGAAAAGGAAAGTTTGAAAGCAGAAGATTAGTTTTTAGCAGTTTCTTGTCAGGTCTCTATTGAACAGCTCAAATCTAAACACCCTAAAGGGATTTAGAGTTTAGTGACCTTTGTAATGTTCCTAAATTCAGAAAGACAGTGCTTAATGTTTCACTAAAAAGGCAGGTTTCAATACCCTGAAACTGAGGCCTTATTTCTATATCTGACCCCTCAGAGAGTATGAAAGAAGTAGCAGTGGGAACAGACAGTGGAAGCCCCCAGAAAGAAGAAAATAAACACAATTTCTTAAAATTATTGAAGACAGATTGTCATAAAATGCAGTTTTAGAATGCAGTGGGAGATACTAACAGGAAATTTGATAACAGGGAACAAAGGGAATTAATTTTGGAGGTAAGATGCTATATCCTCCATCTGGACTGCCATTAGAGAAATCCATTTTGAGGGGTTTCTATTCTACAGGCACCCTATTCCCAGAGGTTCAGTGAACACTTTCTAGGAAAGAGTACTTGATAGGGTCAGTAAAAGGTGAAGTGTTTACAGTGCCTGAAATACAGTAAGAGTGCATGAATGTCACTTCTAAAGTCAACCCTTTTGCATCCTGAATTAGACTTAATTTTTATTCCATTCGTGATTTTTTATGTGTTTTTTTTCTACTAGCAAAAGATAAGAGCTTGAGTAACAAGAAATTAATTTCTTATGTTTTAGTGGCAAGCAGATGTTCAGTCCTAGAGAGGTAGAAGAAAGAAAAGCAATGACACATATGAAAAAAAGAGATCTCAGAACTTCAAGCACCCTGATCCTTTTTGTTCTGCATAAGTATACCTACTCTGTGTAGAGACTTTTATCATGTATCAGGTAAAAAGAATAGGAAATGCCTTATGCTGCATTCACTAAAATATAAATGTATTAGAGCCTAGAAACTTTGAAAGAGTGATTGCTTTTTGAGTAGACAAGATCAAGAGTATAAAATACAAAATTTTTATGTTTTCTACAAATATTATCAAACTGCATTTTTTGCACAGATAATGGTTGATCTATTTTTTTAATTATATCTATAGCTTCAAGTCTATGAGTACTTTGACCTTATAACTCAAAGGAACAGTCTAAAGAAAAGGTAAAGCATGAAAAATAAGAATTAATATTTTGCCATGAATAAGCCAAATATCTCTACTAGGTCTTTTTAGTGCTCCAAACTAAGAATATTTCAGTACTGAACATTTCTTCTGTCATCAAAGCTATACAATTTTTCATTTGCTGCTCAAGACTAGAATACTGTAGATATGCTAGTATCTCGAGTGTCTGCACTCACTCAGTGGAAAAGGGATTGTATTGATCACTATTTTTATTCCCTGCCAACTCATTCCACAGTGGACTGGTACAAAGAGTTTGTGGAGATGGAGTTTTGCCAAAATGGTCATAAATGGCTATCATCATGAGCTCACTGCCCTATAGACAGGCTAGAGAAAAAGAGGAAAGGATTTCCAATCCCCTCTCACAGATACACAGTACAGCCAGTGACCAAGCCCTTTTTAAAAAATTAGCTGATATTAGAGATGTTGAAGATCCTCAGTGAATGGGAAATCTGGGAAAAAAACAAGCATTAGTCACTTTATTTCTCATTTTTGAGCCATAGTAAGACAAATTGTAGTTTATAATGGTAATTCCCAAGAGGAAGTTCAGTACTAAGCAACAATGGGAGGTACCTTGATATTAAGGGGTTCTTGTCAACCCCATAACAGAAGGAAACTATTCAGTTTTTGAAAGATTGATGTTGCCTGGCCTTACATTTAGAATCAGGATCAGGATCCAGGGAGTGCTGCAGGAGCCTCAGAAGGGAAGATTTGTGTCCTCAGCAATCTAAGTATGCATTGTTAAAGTAGTATATACAAAGTCTTTCCAAGTATGGCATTAATGATTGAATGCCCAGGTCTGAATATGACTAAAACCCCTTATTGAGATGCCTGGCAACTCTAATTCCAGTTGCATACGAATTTAGAGATTTGTAATAGCTAATAATAACATTCTGAATACATTTGACACTCTCGCAAGACACCCCAAAATGGTGCTTTTCACACTTCCAGCAGACTTCACGATGGGCACAGGGATAGCCAAGATCAATCACATGCCTGCCATTCTCCATCTGTCTCTGTCCCCAGAACACCTCAGGACTGCTGCAAAGTTTGTAAAGAGCCTTCCTCTTCTCCTCAGTTTCTGAGTCACAGGACCTGGAGTTTTCATAGCCCCCTTATATATCACTAACCTCAGTCTTTATCTCAAGACTGAGGAATCAAAGTGGAAGCTAAAATGTCAAAAAACCAAGATTTAATATTCTTCTCCTTAGTTTTAATTTTAAATGTATTTTTTTTTCATTTAATAGATAAATGAAATTATATCCACAGAGTGGAATATGCCATTTTTGTCAACATTTCTTATATTTGATTAGTACTGTGTCATTTTCTATATATTCAACATACATTATTAAAATTTTATAGAACCAAATAAAATACGAGATAAATTAGATAGAAGTCTTGCAAAGATACAAAAATATCTAAATAATAATACATAAAAGAAATTTAAAAATAACTTCTAGTAAACTTTTTTAAATTTAAAAGGGAATAAAAGGGAAAAAAATTTAATCAATGGCAGGCAACAGGGAGTTCGATTATCACATGATGATAATCCCCCCATGCCTTGCAGCAGTATTCAATCCAAGTTATAAATAACATCACAGTAAATGCTAACGACTGAGTTACCACATTCATTTTCCATGTTCTCACTGTGAAGATCTTAAGGGATTCATTCTGGACAATGTCCATCGTGCCTGACTTTCAAAATGATCAGAATCCCAAATAGGAATCTAAACAACAGATTTTAGAGAGGAATAGCATTCCTAATTTTTTAAAGATATCTTGAAATAGAAGGAATTATTATGGAAATACTCACACCTTATTTTCACCTTTGAATCATGGCTATGACAATACCAGAACTCTAATAACAGTCATTATATTCCCATTAGTGTTTATGTTTTGTACCTAAATTATAAAACATTTTGTGGCAGTTGGAAAGAGTACAGATTAAAAATGTGTTAACAGTAACTCACCATGCTGCCTATAAGCTTTGGGAATTCTTAGATCAAGAAAAAATTACAAGCTTTTAATCAATTTAAAAAAACTGATAAGAATAGGTAAAGGTTAATAATAGCTGAAGGAAATAGGAAACATTTTCTGTCAAATAAGCAGATTTCAGAGAGGGTTTTGTATACAAACTATACTTTAGTAGTTTTCACCAGTGTATATTTTCACCCTCATATTCAAATTAATTTAAATAACAAGGTAAGGCAGACATAAATACATTCTGTGAAGACATCATTACAAACTGAAACTTTTAGAGGTCCTGCATACCATGTGTGATCAAACTTGACATATTAATATACAGTTTCAGTAGATTGCAGAGGCAATATTTGACAGGGTCCAGTGGTTCTGTTATAACCTTTCAACTGGTACCTTAGGCATGGAGATGTGAAAAGTAACCCCACTTACTTGTGTGAAGTTTCTGCTTTCAGCAAAGATGCCAGAAGAGACTACTACTTCTGTTACAAAATTATAATTTAGGTCCAGATTAAAAGTCTACTCAGAACAAAAGTCCAGACAGAAAAAAAAATGCTCCTACATAACTGTATGCAACTGATGAAGACACATTCCAGAAGCTGAGTTTGACAATCCTTCTGGGTCACTTCCAATTCAGGATATTCCACGACTTACAATTTTTGTATTCCCTGTCAATATATAACACTCAGTGTTCATGATTAACAAAAATGAAAGCATAGAAACTATGGAAACCTTGGCCATGATTTATATCTGTTATAAGTTTCAATTTGTTTGTGGTTCTTGGAGCTCTGTATCATGAAATAACCTTATTGCTGCTGTTTCCAGACATAAGAAACAAAACCACAGAGGGAAAAACATATTTACCAAGATCGTCAGCTACTCAACTACATAATTTGAAATACAAACCAGGTTTCTCAGGTCTCAAGCCTTCACACTGTTTCTAATTATTTCTTTGATAATCTCTATATTCTTCAAGGAACACACAATACAAATACTTTGTCATCTATGGCTCAAATTAACCAATAAAAAGTATGCACATTTGCTATTTTGTTATTGTGCAAAGCCTGTCATAAGAACAAATCCACTTAAAAATCATTTCCATTTCTGTTTTTTTATCAAAACACATATTTATTTTCTGTTGTAAGTTTTAAAAAAAGCAATTGAAGAATATTTAGAAAATAAATTGAAATAATCACAGGGAAAACATAATTTCCTGTTGCAAAGACATCCACTTATCTTCAGATATTCTTTTTCTATTCTTATGCCAGATGTGAATTTGGCTCACACACCCTTGCATAAAGCCCTATTTCAACTTTAATCAAGTGATTAAGAGAGCTGTTATTTCATTAGTACATCCTTTTACTGATCATTGTGACACATTAGTCATAGATAAAATGAGTATGCTTCAATAACTGTGTACTATCATTTCCACTGCAATAACAATTTTTGCCTTTCAGTCTGCAAGACTGTCATTGTACTAAATCACTGGGTCTAGTAACACTTCTGTCTCTGTCTAAAGGGTGTTTTATTCTAGAGGAATAAAGTTTCTTTTTGGAAAGAAAGAAAGAGAAAAAAGAGAGAGAGAGAAAGAAAGAAAGAAAAAAGAAAGAGAAAGGACAAAAAAATGCAAATGTTTTTTTTTTTTTTTTTAAGGGTCTCTTGACATGAGGGAAAGATTTCTTATTAATAATCAACCAGATACCTCCGTCACTTGTGGTAAAATTGATCTAACTACTTCAAAAAGCTCTATGCTACAATTTTCATTTTCCTGTACTTGCTGACTCGTTTATGCAAATCACTAAGGACAATGGATATGAGGAACTGAGTATTTTTTGGTATCAGGTTTCAGTAAAAAATGGGCTTCATAGTGTGATTGGTGCTATTAACAGTCAGAATTAAAGCATTTGTATCACCAAACACCCATTTTTGACCTATAAGTGAAAATAATCAGCAGTTTCCAAAACACAAAGACAAATTATACAAAAGCTAATCCTTTGGTGAATGACATATACCTCAGATTTTTAAAATTCAAAAGTCTGTAAAATCCATCCTGTCTTCCCAGACACCTTCAGCTTTATACTGTACCAACATAGCTCACCATATAATGACAGAAGCCATTTAGTTATTCACATACAGTCATGATTTTGCCATTTTGGAGCATATTGACCAAGAGCTTGGGGCTCAACAGCCCCACAGGTGACCTTTGTGTCCTTCTCAAGGGTAGGAATCTACAGAAATCAGATTCAGCATGACAATGAAAGTGTGGCCAATATTAATCCTTAAAAGGTGTGTTTGAGGAAAAAATGTTAGCAGCTGAAAGCAAAAGCTTTTTTTCTTCTTGTACAATCAGCTACACAGCTCAGACACCAGTGAAAAAAGGATTGAATTTTTTGTCCAAAATTGGATATGATCTAATCTCAGTAGTATGCCATATTCCTTCATGAGAGAAACAGACCTTTTAATTTTGAATCAGTGTGGGGGCCTAATTGAACAAAACAATCTTACCCCACAATCTTTTCCCAACTCAAATTTTTAAGATAAATGGATTTGTAAATTGTTGTTCATTCCACCAAGAAAAGATAGCTTTCAGGGTTGCTATTAAAGAAGTGTTTGACATCAATATTACAGTCTAATTGCTGCACATTCACAATGCCATGAAAGTGTGAAAGGGTGTGCTGTTACTTTTTACTGGCAAGTGTGCTCTGAGGTAAAATGTGTGGAAGTATATGAGATGAAAGAGTTATAGTGAAATTCAATAACTGCATCTTTACATGTAAGCTTTGAGAAAAACAGAAACATTTAACTCTGTTACTGACAGGTAATCAAAGTTATGGATACTTTTCACAATTTTTGCAAAAAGGGATGTTTTTAAATTTGGGGTCTTTTTTAAAGTATTATATGTACAGCTTCTTTAAAGATGACACAAACACAAGAATGAATAGCGTTGAAAAAAATCATATTGTAAATCCTCCTGCCTCCAAAAACATGGAGGATAGCCCTGCATTTTATTGTAGGTTTCATCAGTAGCTCCAGATCCAGAGCTGTGATTAAGACCTGAAAATCTTAGGCTGAAATTGAAAGATGCACTTCAGTAGCAAATATGTAGCAATTATCATGAAATTAAGTTCATTCCACATTTTAGCTAATCACCATGGAAACCTATATTCATTGGCACCTAATTGGAAATGTTCCCGACCTGGAAAACACTGTAGGCTTAAGACTGCATAATTTCTTATTTAAGGAATTGTACTATTCTGTGTTTCTGACAGTACACCCTGACAATTTTGGCAATAATCCCAGAGAAAAATATTTTTCTGAGAAGCCTGCCTCTTGCAAGTATTTTTCACAACCTAGTGGGACTTCTGCCCTAGAAGGTGGCTTCATCAAGCCGCTTCTACCGTTGGTAACATTGATACCTGATTACCCAGTCACAGGTGTTACAGAAGGCTGCCATTCTAGCAATTCCCAACTGAAAAGTCACAAAAATAATAATGAAGGTTAAATCTTTCTGTCTGAAAGAAAACTGTGGTGCTGTGAAAGCATTAGGAAAACTCCTGCAAAAAAAAAAAAAAAAAATGTTCCTCAGAGATTATTAAGCTTGCTGTAACACAGCAGAGAGGAAAGAGTAACAACAGACTGGCAAAAATACCCTATGTAAAGAAAATTTTAGCTGAGAGTCATGCAACTAGATTGAACTCCAGAGTACTGCTACATGACAGAGTCAGAACTAGCTGTTTATATATTAGTTTATAATATTATATATTATATCTACAACCACACTGTTTAATTGTCATGCAAGTGCTTCCCAAACTACTAACAAAAATATTTTTAAATGTGTTTCTTTCAAATATTACTGTCTTCAAGAAGTGAAAATTAATCCTTGTTAAGCAGTTAAAAAAAGTACTTCAAACTATTGGAAATAGTTCTGGGGATTTTTTCTTTCCATGAATAGAAAGATTTAGAAAATTGTTTTCTGCTAGAAAATTAATTAAATGATGAGTCAAAAGAACATATTCTTCAAAATTACAAATCAAAATTACAAAACTGGAATGAAATGTGATTGGGTATGAAAGCCACGATCTTCAGATGGAACATAATATATTTATGTTTTTCAAACAAGTCTTCAAGTAAATAAACTAATACACAAATCTTTTTCATTTTCATGGGGTTAAGACTTGCTCTTGCATATTGGCTGGATATTGTGAGACGAAGACATTCATTTGGATTTTCTCTGTGTACAATCAGCTTTCTGGATTTAGTGGGGAGCATGGAGAAGTAATGCAAATGGTTTCAGCGTTTAGTGAAGGCTTTTCTGGATCAGCTACAACAAAATGTGGAAGCACAGAAAATATACCTTTACTCTTTCTATTCTTCAGCCCCTGGATTGGACTCCGCCTCTGGCTCTCAGAACATACATCCTACTCACTGCCTTCTGAAGTTCATGCTCATGAGCTGCTGAGTATGTATTCCTGTTTTTGCTATGCACACTGCTTGCCACAAAGAGTCCCAGTATTATCAAGTTATTTGCAGTAAGCATTTAATTCTCTCTTTTTCTTTTTCTTTCAGTGAAAATTGCCTCAAGTTCATGTTCAGTCTGGTGGTTTTGCCTACTGGTGGTTCTGCTGCTTCAGGTTAGATATGGCCCAGCCCTGGGTATCCAAGTCCCTGAAATGCAGTGCAGCCTCTTTAGTGTTAAATGCTGCTGCAAAAAGCTGCTCCCATCCCTTATCCCTTCCACTAAAGACTGCAACCTCCTGCTGTCACTCTTGGCCTTTTTTTCCCCCTATCCCTTTCTCTTTCTCAAGGAATAAACAGCATATAATCCCATCTGAATTCTCTCCAGTGACTCTGTGAGCATGAGATGATAAAATGGGGAACCCATTTTCCTATTAGGACCAGGGTTTAGCATTATCATGTGAAAGGTTAATGTTCTTGTTCCAAGAAGTGTTCATTGCAATACCCATTGCACTACACTCTGTATCTTGTTTGCTAAATTTGAGTTTTCATCAGGGTTTTGCTGCCTTAGTAGCGGAAAGACCAAATATTTTTTATTTGTTCTTTCAGGGAAGTAGAGTCCTTATGGCTGTTAAAAATCTTACATTTGAGATGTATTTATTTTATTTAAGTGCTTCATGTATCTGTTACAGTGACTTTAAAACTTTTCAAGCCTTTGGAACCATTCCCATGGGACATCATGGCCTGGCACATTAATTTCTCTGGCATTTAGGAAACTTTTAAATTTTGTTGTAACAATCTTTTAAGTTTTGATACACCTGATAACTGAAGTTTGGGAGCATAAGTCTTCTCTTGCTCTTCTCCTGAGAGCCTTATGAATAACAGTCTTCAGATAGCTAAATGTATTCATTCATTTTATTTATGTATCTCTCTCTGAACAGAGTTCTGTTTCTCCCAAAAATGTTTGGCAAACTTTGAAGATTCCTGTTATACTAATATTTAATAACATTCAGAGTATTGTTAGCTTTTGCCAAAGTATTCTCCCCAAGTCTTCTTATTGCCCTCAAATCAACCATTTCATTCCTGTAAATACTTATGTGATGAATAAATGCACATTTAATGCAGTTGCATTACAAAATGAGCATTTATTGAGTTCATGGTTTTAATTTTTGTTCTCTATGATCTATTCCCATAAATGGAACTCCAGAATGTAAATTAGAGCACATATATTTTAATTCTGATTGCTTTCCTAATGTTTACATGACTGTCAGTATCTTCCTTTCTGTATACTTACCGTGTTGCTCTGTTAGGAGGGCAGAGGGACGGCAAAGTGAAAGCTGGGAAATAAGCAGGTTTTTGCACTTCAGCTGTGCAGAACGTGAATGCAAGAAAATAAAATTAGAATTCATGAAATCAAAAAGTAAAAGAAAATTCAGTTAGCGTAAAAAAAATATTTCTTACTGATTTAAGTAATAGATTTTGTTTTATTAATTTATATAGAAGACAAGTAAATAAATGGCTGGTTTGTAAAAAGTATTTGTGGTTGTCAATTCTTTCCCAGAAAAGCAATGATTGAGACTCTCCCATGATGTGTGAGATAAACAGCAAAGGGCAGACTGGATAACCAGGAATAATACAGGAAGTTTTCGGTTTTCATGTCCTATGTAATATGAACAAGTACTTTAATATTCATCTAACTGTGAACAAAATTACCAGACCTTGCCTTTCTTATTTTAAAAGCCATCAGAAATATTCAGGTTACGTCATTCACCATCTTGGAATTTTCTTTCCCTTGGAATAAGCTGAGCAATAATAACTTGTTTTGTAGACCCTGTTCCTCTGCTGGGAGCAGCTTCTAGAGGTTGTCTGCAGATGGGAAGGCTTATCACTGAAATTTAACTTTTTGAGGCTAAATACACCATTAAAAAACAAGTGAAAAATTAATTGAGTCAAAAATAATACTTATGAACGGAAACAGCTTCATGTGTTCCAGAGTATATCCTTCGTTATACATACTTCTGGTGTTTAATCTTTCTGAGTGTTTTGGTTTAGGAATGGTGTTCCCAGTTTAGAGTTCCCACAAAAACATTCCAAACCATGTGCCGCTCACTCATTGCTCCCTCACTCTCCCCCTGTGGCTGCTGGAGAGAAGAATTGAAGACAGAAAAGGTAGAGATTATGGGTTGAGATAAGAACAATTTACTGGAAACAGTAGTGAAACAAAAACCAAACAGTAACAGCAACAATATTAATAAAAGGGTGTAGAAGAAACATACAGCATTCTCCTTGCAAATATTCTGTCACTCAATCAGAATTCTGTTCAAGAGTGTAATTCCAATCCACTGGAGAGAATGGCACTTAAATAGCTGGCCTGTTTTCTCCCACCTTTCGTGCCACTCATGACTATCCACCCTCAGGGCAGATCTCAAAATTACCTTTTTGGAAGTCTCTGTCCTGAATCTAAACTTGGAGTTGACTGTACCAACTCTAAATCCAGTTCAGACCATATTAAGAATACATAACACACATAGCAACAACAGTGTGCTTTACTTAACATCCAAAGGAAATTCAGAATTCTCGATAGCTGCTGTAACAGGTCTGAAGGAGAAAAAGGGTGGGGAAAACTGGGGAAAATCATTCTCCACTGCTCTCTCCCAAGGCTGCATATGGTTATTAACAATTGTAAAAAGGCAGCACCCAAAGTAAGAGTAGGGGAGCAACACTGAATACACATCCCAAATGGTGCTCATTGGCCTTGATGTTCTCATGTCATAAGCTGATATGACACAGTACAGCACAGCACAGCAACAAAGCAATCCTGATCCCTTTCTCCCTCTAAAAGAGACCACAGCTTTGGTCCCATGCTGCATATATGGAAACATGTACAGGGCTATGTACCACAACCACGTGAACAGTCCGAGCAACATTGTGATCAGTGTCTCTGGCCATAACACAACAAATGCTTAGATCAAATATTTTCCAGCCCTCTCACTGGGCAAACCTGTAGTTATCTCAACACTACATGCCCCACACTGGGCATGTAGCGGCAAACCGTATGCCATTTGTTCACTCTCCCCTCTCCCTTCTTGTCTCCCTGTGGCAGGATGGAGAGGACAATTGAAGGCAACATAAAGGTCATGTGTTGAGATAACAATTTACTGAAAACAGCAATGAAATGGGAAACAAATGGTAACAGCAGTATTAATGAAAGTGTGTACAACAAAGGAGACCAATTGACATGTGAAGGCGGCTCACTATGTGAGAACCTGCAATTCCTGAACCACTGCCACACTACCCCTGACCTGAACAGAGTAATGAGATGAGGTGACACAGAATAACTTCTGTGTCCTAGCCATGCCCTGGCTACGGCAAAAATTAACCCTGTCTTGCCCGGAACTGGGACACTGAACATAACTGAGATTGATTTATGTGAGAAATGTGTCTTCAAATAATAAAACTTTCCTGAAATCACAAATTTAATTCCAGAAATCAGTTTTTGGGGGAAAAAGTTGATACGTGAATAAAATACATGTTCATCTAACTAATGTAAACCCTGTCTTCTATGGTGGACAAAGAAATGCAGTGGGATTGAAATCACTGTATTTTTTTGAGAGGAATTAATTTTAAATCTTAAAAGGAAGAGACAAGAGAAGACACATATTAATAGAATTTTGAAAGCAGAGAGGAGATGGCAATTTGAAAATCTTAAAATACCCATTTCATAAGGTTAATTTATATCCATCTTGTTATTAAAGTCATTTAGTGGCTATTTTTTTTTTCTAAAAATATGATTAGGAAATTGGAAAGTAAAATGAAAAGTGTTAATAGAAAACCTAGAAAAATATAGTGGTGCTGCATTAACTCAGATGGAATGGACTTCACAATGTTGTTCTTGTAACACTTGCTTTATCAACAGCTAAGTAAAGTTCAGAATTTGAATGTCATGATAATAAACACTATCCACAATCTTTTTAACTTTTATTAAACACAGAGAAATAATCAGAGAAAACAGTTCAGCTTTATGACATATAAGGAACTAAACAAGGCTCATTTTAAACAACATTTTTCCTATTATTCTCTTCTTTTGCTCTAAAGCTTTTAGAAATGGTTATATATCAAAACTTCTGTATGGTAATAGCTGTCCATTTGGAATAGAGAAAAAAAAGGAAGAGCAGTTTAAAATGAGGTTGTTGTTGCAGTCTGTGTCCTTTAGAACAAGAGGATAAACAGAAGCAAAGGGAAGATTAAAAGAGCAGTAAAAAATAATAAAAAATATAGATTATAGCTCGTCTTTAGACTATGATGAAAACCATGCTTTCTTTTTGACTAATCTGAAGAAGACACATTCCTGCTTTGGACTTGTATAATCCAGGGCAAGACTCAAGTCCTGTCCTGGGGCTTCCTTTCTCTGTTTGTTTTTGACAAGATGTCTGAGGATATGTAAGTTTATTTGCCCATAATGAGAAGAGGTGGTCCTGTAGCCTGGACAGAGGTCATGTGGTTCTAATCCACCCTACAGAAAATTGATGTAATAGGAAGGCTCCTCAAACTCATTAGCACACTCGGATGCACAGAGAGCTGGGAGGTTGCCTCAGCTAATCCACAATGTTCATCCTCCCACCAGACAGATGTCCTTTTCTGTTCACAGCTGTGCTGCCTGAAGAAGTTCCTTTTGTCAGCCAGAAAAGGATGAGGTACTTGCTAGCTAGATAGCCTCTGTGTGAGGTTAATAAAACCATCACCAGCAAGATATTTCTCCAGCAGCATCTATGAGATGAAGCTGTAGCTGACAAAACCAGGCTCTTTTTAATACAGAAGACTGAAAGAGAAAGGGAGAAAAGAAAAAAAAGCAGAAAATGAATATGGAGATAAACATGTGAGGGAGGAGGTGGTGATATTAAGGCTTTTGCTCATACTGTGAAGATGGCACTTGCATTTAGTTGCCTTCATCTGATATGATATGTTCAGGGCATTTTTCTCAACTCATTCTGAAAGATTTAAGTGTTACAATGGAAGCCCAAAGAATTTGTGTGTGAGACCCAGGGGAGTGGATCTCACTTCTTTCAGTAAAGAAGCTTGGTGTGTTGGTGGGATTATCCTGTCCACTTATTTTTGTTTTAATCCACCAAATGCAGTAATTTTTTGTCCCACATTTATCAGACTCTTGTGTGTCAGACACAAATTTAGCACAGTCCTTTGTGGATAGTTTTTTTTGTGTTTTTGTTTGTTTGTTTCTGGGGTTTCGTTGGAGTTTGTTTGTTTGTTTACTTTGTTTTGAGGAAAATAACAGCTTGACACAATCAGTAGAATACTGGCTTAAAAATCTGTGTAAGGTGAATTTAGAAAGTCATAGATTCTGCACAGTAAACCAACTGCAATAATTACCCTGGAAAAACAAACCCATTAATTGAAGAACACGAGTCAGAAGATAATTGTAATGGGTTAAATACTTCTGACAAAAGGGAATCTTTTTGTCATATGACATGAATTGGGAAGAAAATGTCAATCCACGTTATGTTCAGTGGCTGTAACATTATTCTTCACAGACCCAAACATGTTCAAGTGAGCTTTATCAGAAGTTGCATAATTCTGATCTTTTTACCCCTAAGACTATTGCAAATCTAGTCTATCATAAAGGCAGCTACAGCTAGCCAGTCAAAGTCAATCAAAGCCTGTGAGGCATTTTAAAAATTAGTTCCTACTGATATATAATAATAAATGAATTAAAAGCAGGAAATGAAGCCATTTTTCATTTTAACAGCTAAATTTCCTATTAGCCCATTTAGCTACTTTTATTGTATGTGGCATGTGTATGCCATGCATATATTGTTACTCAATGAATTTTAATTAAATAACACAAATGCTGGAAGGAGGTAACATTAAATCAGAAATTTTTCAGTTGCTTAAAAATGCTGTATGTATGGAGGTAGGAGGAAAATAACCTTTCTTACTTTATTCTTAACTTCATTTTACCTTCATCATTCTCTTCACATTTCTTCACACACACACAGAGCCTTTCTGACAACGCTTTAGGGCTAAATTTGGAGATTTACCAAAAAAAAAATTCTTGAGTAGAGAAAATCCAGAACAGAAATATCTATCTCATTTCTGTAGTTTAGCTTAAATCTCTTTATGATAATTGATTTGTTTCAACATTTTACCAGAGAAGCTGAAATGAGAAGCTAATCCATACCTTTCAAACAATTCCTTGGGGTTACTGTCGCACTCCTGTAGTAAACCTAGCTGAAAATCTTGTTTGTGTATCCCAAAACAAAAACACGTGGTCAGTTTCCTCTTCAGGATATTTGACAGGGGACAATGGAGCAGAGGAGAAGGTGGAATGACATTCTCGCAACTGTTCTGCAGCTTCTCTATTCCCTATCTAGGCATCCCCCAAAGCATAAAACATAACTCAGCAGCTGGCTGATAAGCTGCAAGAACAGAAAATTAAAGCTGTGTCAGGAGCTGCTTTACTCTAGTTAGATTAGAAAATGTTATCTATTCTAATTATTCTTTATTGCTGTAGATTTTAAGTAGGGAAGTATCTTAATTTATCTCAATTTCTAAAATGTATCTCTTTCATATAGAATATCCTCTATCAGAACAGTAATCCTACCAAGATTATTCTAGACTTATTTTCATGCTACAGGGTGATTTTTGTATATCAGATTTTAAGTATTTTAAACATTGATTTGTCATTTGTCATTTGTTTGACCTCTTGTACTCCGTGAATATGATAGTTCCATTAATTATCTCTTAGATGTTTATTCATTTTAAAGTTATATAAGCTTAAGATGACTTTCAAAGAACAGGAATAAAGAAAACTCAAAAAAAAAAAAAGAAGGAAATTACACATTTCACATAATATGCCAAGTAGATAGAAAAATCTGCTAGAGTACAGAAAAATAATCAGAAGTAGAAGAAGTAATTGTTAGGAAACCTTTTTTAAGAAGACTTCCATTCCAAAGCTTCTTGCCACATATTGTGTTTCAAACCTTCAAAAACAGTCCAAGGATTTACACATTAAAGTCCCTCTGGAAATGTCTTTGAAAGTCTTCCCGAGGAGAACAACCTGGAAGGAATTTTGTGCAAGGAGTAATTAGGAGCTATGGTGTACCTGCAAGGTGAGCAAATGCAGAATAACACCATCTGTGTAGCAACTCTCATTCTGCATAGGAGTTAGTCCCATAATGTTGCCTATCTTCACTTATTAATCTGATTGTCCTCATTCCACACTTTACCTACCCTTGTGTATTCTCCATCTACAGAGAGAAAACTTGGACTCCAATGATTGCATTTTTTTTTGTTTTTTTTTGTTTTGTTTTTTTATTCTTAAAGTAACTCCATTTAATGAGAGTTAAGCTATTTATTAACTTCATGAAGTGACATTACTTGTTTCATTGTAATATCATGCTACTACTTCTTCACATAAAGCGGAATGTTATATGAATGTGGTGGAGCAGACAAACTGACCAGAAAAGGTATAAATAAAGGCAAGTAAAAGGATTCACAGGGATTCCTAAAGCCATGGGACACTACAAAGTAATAAGTAGAAAAAAAGAGATGGAATTATCAATACGAGTCAAACTCATTTGGGGAGGGTGCTCTGAAATGTTTTATAGCCGTGATCTACCATCACTCTAGAGAATTCTGTACTGTTATTAAAATAGGGGCAAAATTCCTGAAAGATTTTACAGGAGTTCTTTCTTTTCCAGATATAAATTAAGAATAAATGCCATTAAAATCAAGAGTCTGAGGAGAGAGTTAATGTTAATTGTTCTCTCAAAGGGTAAATACAAGAAAGGAGTAAAAGCAATTTGCAATGAAGGACAGAACTGACATAAAACAAATTAGTGTACATTGGTGAGGAATTAATTCAGGCTGGAAAATAGAAGCTATCTAACAATCCTGAGAGCTGGGTTCCAAAAGGCTCAGCATGTGACCCAGAAAAAAATTGACATTTTCTTCCCAATTTATGCTGTAATATGAGAAATTTATGACAGCAGTTGCATGATAGTTATGTAACCTGGGAAGTGATTTGAAAGTGGGAAAAATGAACCAAAACATGACCAAACGTCTCCTGTCAACGTTTGGTTGATCTGCTTCTTATCATTACACACTTAAACTTTAAGCAGCAATTATCATCTCAATATATGTGTGGACGCTGCAAAGGAGGATCTGAATCAAATGCAACCCACACGGTAGAAATAACAGAATTGCACTGAGGTTTAAAGAGAGCATTTTATTGAAAAGATTAACTTATGATAGTGTCTGGCATAGAAAATTTCAGTAAATATGTCAGAGCCAGGTGAGATCAGAATCAGTGAGATGAGGCTCAATTATGAACAACTTATTAGGTAGAAATGACCCAAGTGTGTTATTTCTGAAAGAGGGAAAATTAGGGAAAAATTAGGACATAGCTTTTTGGAAAAAAATGAGAACTTAGAGTTCACTCAAGCCAAACATTTTCTCTATTTTTTTTTCTCTATTCGAAATAGTGCAGTTTAGCTCCTTACTTTGCAAGAATCAAATTATCCTAGATAAGATTTACATAAAAACATTGATGCAGTAGAATTTATTAGAGCCAAATAACAAGGACCACATAACAAGAAATATCTTTTTGAAAATTAATGTTTTAGTTTGACTTTACTATTTATTTTATGAATCTAATGCCTTAGATTCATGTAGAAGGAAGAGACTATTATCCTACAACTATGTCCTGTTTGATTCATATTATCTCTTGATTAGATTAATATATGCTGTAACACAGACACTTATAAAAATAAGTGATTGGTAAAACTGGCCTATCATGGACATAAACATTCCAGTCATCATGATGCCATTCAGAGATCTTTGCTAATGAATGATTTGAACAAAACTCTGGATTTTTCTCACACTCTGTGATAATAACTTCTTAGAAATTGGGTTACATTGTTAAGCAACTTATTTAGCAGGCTTACAAACCTAGCTAAAATTATAAAACAAAGATTAAAAGGAATATCCTGCAAGTGTAAGGTTTTTTTGAGTTTCCAGAATCAAATATCTAAGCAAAGTTTCCATTTATACAAAGCAAATATGAGTAAATGAATAAGAACTGCTTCAGAACATGATCCCAAAGATGGCTGGGGACAGTTTCGTCTTTGGAGTCATGAACTTGAATCTTCATGGTAGGCATTTGACTTAAATTCATCAATACCTTTGAAATATTCAGCACACTGTTTCTGAGATAGATGTACTCGATTAACAACAATGCACATAAACAGGTCATCTTCCAAAACAATGACATTGAGAGTCACTTCTTTGAAAATTTTTATTCCTCTCTTCCCAAGGCTTATTTGAACTGTCCAAAAATTAGTGAGAAAACTGTTCAATTACACCGAGAATCTGAAGTTTTTCTGTATGTTTTTCTCTGAAAAACAAATGTTTTTCTCTGTGTGTAGAGGCTTCCTTCAACAACTGGTAATGTAATATTAAATGAAGAATTGTCATGACATGTTCTTTGTTTGGTATTTAAAATTATACTATTGTCTTCAGCATCAACTCAGACTTTTACTATAAACAGTGCTCAGGAATTAAAGTCAGCCTTTGACTGAACACTTTACAATTTCACCGAAATGGACATTAATCACATGGATTCCTAAGCATACTTGTCATGTATAAGCTTTTCTGATGTCTTCTCTGCAGTCCTGACAATAACCTTAACCAGACGCCATCTTCAGACTCTTGCAAGACTGGATCTAGATAGACACCAGAAGACTATAACTGATAAATTATACTATCAGATGATAGCCTTGTAATGAGAATAAAACCCCAGTTTCATCATACACACGTATTGTGACTTCACTCATGTTGGTGCTGCAGAATTTCCTTTTCATATCAATTGTCTTAACATAGCCAAATGTATATTTCTGAAGTTTAAGATTTTACTGGGTGGCTCAACCGGCTTTTTAATACAGGAAAAAAAAAAATCCATGGAAGTACTTGTATATTGTGGAATTGTCTACTTATCCAGGAAGAGGTGGTTGATATGGCTGTTGCCTGTGAAAGCAGCTGGCTTCTTCAGCATCTGATTATTGTAGTATATTAAGTTGCAATACCCAATCACCAGAATTAAAAAAAAAAAAAAAGGAAAAAATAATATGAAAAAACATGCATAGATAGCATTAAGGAAAGCATTATTTTTTTGAATATTCCCTGTCTCTATATTCCTCTTTTTGTAATGTTTCAGCTACTGGGCTCAGTTAGACATACTTTATAGGACTTGATGGATAAATTGTCCCAGTATTCTGAATTCTATGCTCCTGATAAGCTCAGGTTGATGCCATGACATTTACTTTCACTTGTAAGCAGACTTAGCATGATTCATTCATATCTACTTCTTTCAGCAGTTACTTGCTTTTTTTTTTTAAACCATGAAACTGGAAAGAAAAAAGAAAAATTAGGGATTATCTGGGTTTAGGTTTACTATATTCTTAATATTGAAACAAATTATTCACTGCTAGCATCAACCCATCGCTTCAGTAACTTTTTCATCCTGTCGTAAGAGCATGGTCAATTTTTCTTCAGATAATTTTACGGATCAAAAAAGCAATTGCAAATGAGAAATGCAATATAAGCATATAAAACATATAAGAATATGAAAAATAAGCTTTAATTCATAATGCATTTAGACAATGATTACTGTCCTTTTTTCCCCCCTATTCCAGAACTAAAACAAAAAGAAGGTGCTTGTTTTGGTGCACAACTCATTATTTACACTTGTGTGATAGCAACTTGCTCTACTGTTGCAAGAATGTTCATGTTCAGCTACAAAGACTCACAAGTGGATTCAGTTATTTTTAAGGCAAAAGCTGCAGCTGAAGAAGTTACTACTCATTTTCTGTATTTACATTCTATTCTGCCTGGAAATGTATTTTTTATGAATTTCTGGCCTTGCTGTGTTTCTTTTGAAGTCAAAAAGTTTTTGCAATTGACTTCACCGTGAAAAAAAAATCCTTGTAGTTTTTAAGGGACAACTCAAAGTCACAAGATCATAGAATCACAGAATAGCCCAGTCTAGAAGAGACCTTAAAGACCATCAGGTCCAGCCTTCCATGGGAAAAGGAGAGGAAGCCTAGATGAGAACAATTCCTTTTTCCTTTTAGCCTGCTTAGATATGACTCATTGTCTATATTTTATATTTTATTTTATTTTTAATTTTTATATTTTATTTTATTTTTATATTTTATTAAATTTTATTTTATTTCACATCTAGAAAAGACCTGCAGTCTTGCAGTGGATGGGTGCCTATGGACATAAGAGTGATGTTCCCTCAGAGAAATATCTTTTATGCATATGTTCTTCAGAGACTTACGATTGTAGTGCAATCCAGCAGCCAGTAAATGTATGTAGGAGCCCTTTTGTAAGACCTGCTTCTCTTAATCATCAGGTAGGACCCTTCCAAAATAAAGGACCTGACTATTAACTCTCTTTGAAATGGAAAACTTGGTGGGCAGAAGATTTCACCGCTTAAAAGGACAAGGTATACTGATATCAGTTATCTTAGAATTCAGATGGCTCTCTTGCAAACTAAATATAGAAACAGTTTTGAGCTGAGGACGAAAACCTAAAAAAATCTGCAGAAAACTGTGGTCTAGAAAAGGCTTTTTGCTTGTGAAACTTCTCACATATTAGAAACAAAACAGATGCTTAATTAAGGCCAAATTCCACTAATTAACAGGAATCCTTGTTAGACAAAAATCTCGTGATTTAGGAGAACAATGGTGGCCAGATTAGGTTGATTTGTACAGTGAGTCAGAAAGAACAAAAAAAGAAACATTATTCCTTTTTTTCCATAGTCGCTCTCACAAAATCTTTTCCTCCCAGCTTAAGAGCATTAGCTCAAGAAGCAGAGAAAGAAAAGGAAAATAAGCATTCATCTAAAACAAATTTCATTATGTTTTTTGGCCAAAAAGACAGGTCAATATTTTTGGCAACTTGTATTTTTCCTTCTGCAGCTGGAATTCAGCAGCTCATAGCTGTCTGCCAAAGCAGATGCATAATCTAGGCCACTGCCTCACAACAGCTTTTGTGAGTGTTGTTGAAAGAAGCACTTTCTAGATAAATACTGTGAGAATATAAAATTAGAGAGTTTGAATAAAAATGACAGAATTCACTTGTCCGAGTTGGAGCAGAGGAAACAGCTGGTTGCAGAATTTAGGTATGCAGATAGCTTTTCTCATTTCTAATAAATACACATTATTATTTCCTCCCTAACGACCCATAAAATAAAGATCAGCCTGGTAGTTCTAATTCTGAGGATGATCTGATGAAATCAAGCCTTTTTTTGCAATATTCTATTAAAATGAATGCAATCATCATCTTATCTTGAATATGAGAAAAATTAAATCACCCTAAAGTTTTCCTGTTCACATTCCTAAGTCTTTTACAGACAGAGTACTGATATTATAACTTTCTTTTCTAATAGATTTACAGTGTAGACATGATACTTTCCACTCCCCTTTTTGGCTTTTTATTTGCTTCCCTTTCTTTCTCTCTCTCCATACACACATATGCATGAACACATATTCCCCTTTTTTAATATCTACCTATTCAAAAAAATACTGAGAAATGTCCTTCTATTTTTGAATTGGGTGGAAATGAGTGCTTTGTATAGAGAATTTGGACTATTATTTACTCAGATGTCGCCTTTGAAAGCACTTACACTATTTCTCATAAACTGAAACAATTAAACTCATCAGTTTCAGTAATGCTCTATCCAAACCCAGTGGTTTTATTGAGCTGATAAAGATCCCCTTCAAATCAGAAAAATTTTGTGAACTTGTAATGTGTTACATGCATTTAAAACAGTCCTGCATTTTGTTCTCCACCTTTGGAGGCCATCTTTTCTCAAAGCAGCTTTAGAGAAAATGGTTCAGGGCAAGATTCCATAGCCCCTCTGGGAAACCCATTCCAGTGTTTGATTGCACTAACTCCTGTGGAACTCTTTCTATTAAAAATTGAGAGTTTCCCTTGGAACACAGTGGTGAAAGGACTGTAGTCCTTTCACCACTGTGTTCCAAGAATAGTGTGTCTCCTTTGTTTTCTGCACAGATGTTAGATGTTGAAAGACAGCAGTAAGAATCCCATTCAGAACAGAGTTCTCTCAACCTCCTCTCATATGTCACATGCTGCAGTCTTCAATCATCACAGTGGTTCTCAGCTGAATTGACTCCAATTAGCCAAGGTCTTTCTGGTAGCAGTAGTGTCTTGGAAAGCCCATCATGAAGAAAGCCACTGAGGGACATCACAAGTACTGCTTCTTGCTTTTCCACAAGCCAGCCATTCTTTTTTTTTTGTTCCAGCTTGTGGGATGTATTTTTAAACAGAAATATTTCAGGTCCAGAAGTAGTCTGCCCTCTGCATAGCGCAGTTCCCAAGCTGATACTTCTTCCTGGCACCAAAACAACTAAGGATGTTTATACAGATAGGTCCAAGTAGCACTTTATTAGTCTGAGTGTCTGCAAAACAGTGAAGTTGGCTAGAATTTCCTAATTAGAGATGGTTTCTTATGGAGTAGCTTTTGGTTCTTTTTTTCTTTTTCTTTTTCTTTTTTTTTTTTTTTTCTCTATTAATTCCCAGGCCTCTGAAGACATGGTTACAGAAGCTGATCAGTCATGTCAAACTTCACTCATTCTCCATTTGCTCAGTTCAGGTGCATTTATACCACAGACAGTGAATCTCTGATTTCTGCACTGTCCAATAGTCATTTTCTATAGATACACATACTGTGTGTCCATCCATCTATCTTTCCATACATTAAATACAATTAATCTAGATGTAAAAATTCCTCAATACAAAAAACCTCCCAATCTAAACCGCAGAATTACTTTTTAGTGGCCGTTAATGGTGAAATAAGCAGGACATTAGATGTGAATTAAACATTACTTCCGTACCAGTTGGTGCAAGGAAGACCTTGGCATCTACTTTGTTGTGCTTTTCATGCTAAAATATTAATTCTGTTTAGACATGGTGTGTGGAATGGCTCTGATATTTTATTCTAAAACTGGCAATATTGTCTAAAAGCTTCCCTAACTAATAACTATTTTTGACATCAGTTGTGGAAAAGAATCAATATGTTTTAATGCAATATCCTCTCAGAAAAGAAAAAAACCCTGTTAAACAGACATACTCCTACATCATGAATAAAGGCATCATAAAAAAGGAGGAGAGGAGAGGAGAGGAGAGGAGAGGAGAGGAGAGGAGAGGAGA